>JAODAL010019893.1:0-70846 GCA_025379985.1 Phyllomedusa bahiana | reverse complement strand
CCAACGGAGGGAAAAAAACCCCTTCGCGGGTTCCAAAAAGAGGGGCACAGGGGGCTCGCGGGGCAGCGGGCAGTATCACTCAGTGCGGAGCGTTGGCGGTAAAATCCGATACTCGGCGGTGTGGCAGTTTCTTTGCTAAGACACCGAGGAGCCGAATATGGGTATATTAGAATCTGAAAGCAGAAAGTGAAGCGTGGCCAGGAGCTAACGTTGGCACCACGGCCCTGCGCAACACATGCAGCGTCACCATCCGGGCCCTGGGAGAAACGTGGCTAAAGATGGGTGGTCCATCCTGCCGCCGCAGCAACGCAGCAGCAGCAGCAGCGCCCAGTGGCACGCATGCCATTGCAGCCAGTCAAGGCTCCACCACCTTTGCAGAAGGAGCTGTTTCTCTTTGACATCATCTCCCGGTCCAGATGCTCCTGCTCCTCCTACTCATGGCGCCAGAAGTCTTCAGCAAGGCGATTGCAAAGAGACAACAGTATGCTCCAACCATCCTAAGGTGCAGGCAGCTGACCGTGCTCCTGTCCAAGTTGTTGGTACTGCAGTCCCCCCTTTCCAAATGGTGGATCCATTCAGAGAACTAATGGCTTGTGCCGACGGATGGAGACCCAAAACCGTAATTCTTTCCAAAAAGCAGACCAGCACTTCATAAATATGTAGAACAGAAGGGGGGCCAGTCCTTAACTTATCGTTTGTTCCAAGGTGCACGGCAGCGGGACGTCTGGAGCTGTAACTACGGTCAGGGCCAGTAAAATGTCCTTTAGGGCCCCCCCCACTGGGTGAATGTCTTCCGCCCAGGCCACACCAAACAACTTGGACAGGAGACGCCGCTTTCTCCTCCACGTTGTCAAATCTGCTGCTCCCGCGCCAATGCCCGCCTCCTCCTCCCCACCACCACCACCATCTCCCCAAAGTACTGCTCCATCATACCACATGTGTAGGGGACAGCGGTGTCACGCAGTTTTACACCTGGCTTGCCTCGGCGAACAAGTCACACCAGGGAGGAACTGCTCCGCGTCATGCAGCAAGAAATCGATGTGTGGCTTTCCTCCGCGCCAACTGCAAATCGAACCATGGGGACGGACAATGGAGGAACATGGTGTCCGCGCTGCACCGAGGAAGGAGGGGCCATGCGCCGCAATGGCGCAGTGTTTCAATCTGGTTGTGAAAAGGTTCCTGAAGTTTTTTCCACCGACTTCAGAACATTCTGAAAATGGCCAGGAAACGGGGCATGCACTTTTCCATTCGTACAAAGCCAGGAAACCCTCCTCGAGTTGCAGCGGCAGAACGGCCTCCCCCAACACACTCTGATATGCGATGTTTCCCACCCGTTGGAATTCCACCTGCACATGTTGGACCCACTGTATGAACAGAGAAAGGCATTAACGATTTTTTGATGATCCAGGCAGACAGAATACTCCCCTGTGTAACTTTGATGTCAGCCAGTGGCAGCTCATGCTGACAAACCCCCGTTTGTTGAAAGGCCATTCGAGGAGGCGACGTTATTTGTCAGCGCCAGGACTAAAGGATGAATAAAAGTCATTCCACTGCTTCATGTCCTGGGACAGATGCTGAAAAATCTGTCTGGGCAGGGAGTGGAGACGTGGGCGACTCATTCTTGTTGGCCACATGAGTCCCGGGGGGACTGAAATGGAGGAGGAGGAGGAGGACATTGGGCAGAAGCATTGTCTGGTGAAATGAGTGGATTTTCTACTCAGGTGGCAAGAGAGGAGGGGCAGGAGCAGCTGAGGAGGTGGATGGAGATTGAGGAAGATGAGGCCAGATTGAACCCCCAAGCACCGTGGCAGTATTACAGTGGAAATCGAGGCAGGAGCCCCTCCGAGCCACTTGTGCAGAATGGCCCGCCAGCATGCTTATTTGCCTGGCTAGTGACAGCCGAATAGTCAGCAATCCGGCAGAGGGATGACTTCTGTCCTCCACCCTATTGGACCCTCCTACCGTTCCAAAATGGGAGCCTTTTTTTCCCAGCTATTGAGAGGAGGACAAGGCGCAAATACTAATAGGGAAATCCTCCGTAATCAGTTGGCCGCTGCTATGTGCGTCCTAAAATCCGTCCTCCTCCGACATGGCTGGACCGGGGGGTTCCTCAGCGCTCACGTACTACTGGCTCCGCGGCTTCTGGGAAGTTGGGGGGGGTAGAAGCAGTACGCAGCTCCATCAGCAGTAACCTAAGTCTGGAAGTCACTGATGAGCAGCTTCCTTCCACCCGCCCTAGTGAGGAGGGTAGTAGCCGCCATCAGCAGGAACTCTGGAGCAGTCCCTGAACCAACACAGTGGTGGAGCCTACTTGGACAGCACTCTGCCAACCCAGTTAGAAGATCCGCTGGACTACTGGGCAGCCAAACTGGATGTGTGGCCGCAACTTGCCGATTTTTGCACAGTGGATAAGCTGTCCTGCCTGCCAGTAGTGTGGCGCATCATATGCTGGTGTTCAGTGCGGCTGGGGACCATCGTTACCCCAAGGAAAACCCGCATTGTCCTGTAAAATGTGGAACACTGACCTATTGTCAAGATGAATCAGGCGTGGATCGGCCAGGATTTTCCACACACCAATGCTTAGGCGTCAGAACTACATCACCATGACGCCTCACCCAAACTGTGAGAAATGAGTCCTTGGTTCAAACATACCTGCCTCAGCCACTATTCTGATGCCGCCACCCGCCTGATGCCACACATCTGCTTGACAGTTTTCTCCATCTGCCTACCAACCATCTACCAGTACTGGTATTGCCACCCACCTCCACACTCTGTCATTGTGCCACTGTCTGACCTCATGCTGCTGCTGTGGCTGCTGCCGTGACCCTCCACCCTTGTGTCTTGTCCCCCTCTGTGGCCTACTCCTGTTTTTGTTGCCACCTCCAGAAGACATTGTGCCACTGCCTGACCTCATCTGCTGCTAGCCGGTGACCTACACACTGTGTCAATGTGCCACCTGTCTGACCTCATGCTGCTGCTGTGGCTGCTGCTGTTGACCTCCACACTGTGTCATTGTCCCACTCTGTGGCCTAATCCTGTTTTTGCCACCTCCAGAATGTCTTTGTTCCACTGTCTGACCTCATGCTGCTGCTGCGTGACCTCCACACTGTGTACCATTGTGCCACTCTGTGACCTAATCCTTCCTGTGTTTGCCACCTCCAGCAACATATGTCCATTGTGCCACTGTCTGACCTCATGCTGCTGTGGCTAGCGCCGTCACCTCCACCCTCTGTCACTAATGTGCCACCTGAGCTTCTCATCTTTTTTTTTTTTACCAGCTATCTCTGGCTATGACTTTATCAGGCAACATTCCGCTTCAGTTTTATGGTCAGTTTTGCCCTCTTAAGTGGGGTGGCCTTACACAGCTTAGCACCCCAACTATACTATCACATTTACCGATACATTAAGAAACTGTTATAAGAGACTACTCACTCTAACCGTAACCTTCTAACACACGGAATTCATCCTAGTACTCCACCCAACACCCAAATCGCATAATCGAAGTAATTGGCCTCCACAAATCTATAACGCTACCCGATGCCGCCAACGCCTGGGGCTATGGACGCTCATGTGTGGACAGCGCGACAGCGACCCTCGAACGCGCCAATCCACTGAAAGTTTAAGTGATATTCCAGCGGGATTTTATAAGTGAAGCGATCTAAGAGCGGCGCAGTCATGTGCGTGTCATACTAAAACACACATTGTATGAAACCAACCAAGCTCCCTCTGCATATTTAAGCATGGCACAAGCGGTTCTACAGCACCCTGCAGGCTCTGTGTAAAAACTCTATATATCTCTCTGTATATCCGCGCGTGAAGAGAGAGGTTCGGCCAACACACATATCTTTTAGCGCGCGGAAAGAGACGGTGGTCTCTCTCACACACACGCGAACGAATTCTGATCGAACCACACTTATCCGCCAGTATCACACAACCATCTCTTTCTCCGGGGGGGGGAGGGGGGGGGGGGGGTGGGCCACATAAAGACTACACAAAGCTGTCCCAATTGGGCAATTGTGTCTGATGAGGTGGCTCTGTTCTTCAGACGACAGATCTGAGACCCAAGCTAAAATGCTAGAAGAACATTGCCTAGAGATGAGCTACTGTCAGAAAAGTATAAAATGTGGAAAAAGGAGAGCAAAGAAAACATAGAGGAGGGGCATACTGCATTACAAATAACAGCTCAGAAGATTCTAAGAACAGCTGGTATGCAATATACATCCACTTAAAATCAGTGGAAATTAATGAAAAGAGAAATAAAGACAACACTTGTCTTAAAAATGCAACCGTTATTTGCTAAAGATTTGTCTAAGTCTCTATGTGTAACCAGAAGTAGTAAAAACATGAAGGATTTTCTGGTGAGAAGCCATTACTCGTATCCGTATCAAACTCATTTAATACCAAGGGACCAAAATGCCATATTATCCCTATGATGACTGTATTTAAAGTGCCATGGTGACTTGTGCCCTGATGTTTCAATCTGTGGATGGTAAATGGGAATTTAAGATGCAGTGGTATAATAAATCTCATGTAGTACAACAAATGTTATTTACTTTGCAATCTGTGGTTTGCAATCTGATGTATGTCAGTTTGACAACAAGAGAATTGAGGATTCCTACAAGGATGCATGTACTGACATATTGGCTACTAAACAGGCCCTAGATACCACACAACTTAAAATTACGCTCAACACTTTATAACCAATGGCTAAGTTCCAAAAATGTTTAAAAGCTCGGCATTCATCAGGTCCATTGTGGAACTGGACAACTGAAGGTTGCATCTTTTCTCTACATTTCACTACCTTAACTTTGAACTCTTATTTATTAAGTGTTTGTCTACTTCCTATTTAGAACATGAAAGTATAAGAATTATTTTTTACTATTTTCTTTCCTAATTTCTGGAGTGGTGAACTATGAATTGTGGAGAAAATAATGTATAATTATTATAATATATTATAAATAATGCTGTATTCATCTATTCAGAACCACCCCTTTTGCAATAATTGTAAAACAGAAAAAAATCATTGTTGGGTTTAATCAGAAAAAAAGCAATTGATCATTTTTTTTCTTTTCTGGGGAAGGGAGGGGTTGTTTACGAAGTTCAACTATCAGTAAAAGTAACATATTAACATTATTCTGTAGACTGAAAAATTTCCTAAACCCCCTTTTTAGCCCGAAGGGTTAAAACCCCTTTTCCCTTTAGAACTCCTAAAAAGATAAAAAAAAGGGAAAAAAAGGGGCCCAATTGTAAAAAAACCCAAAGATCCAAAAAATTTCCCCAAATAACCCCCCCAAAACCGGGAAATTGATAAAATGGAAATGGACCATTGCTTAAATCATGTTTTGCAAGAATTTGAACCCTAAACCAAATGTAAAACAAAAATTTTGGGGAAGCTTATCGACCGGCAACTTTTTTCCAATCCTATTAAATCCAATTGATGATTGGAAAAATTGGGAGCTCTTTCCCGGGTTCATTAGGGGTAAAGGAATTGACCGGTGTGTTTTTCTCTGTAGACATCTGCCCAAAGTTTACTTGCTCAGGTTGCTTCTGTTATTGTTAAACAGGTTGGCATTTGAGCATGTTGCCTTTTACACTGGACCAATTCCCCATTAAATTCCTGACACTTTATAACCCAAGTCAATTCCCCAAAATGCCGGGCTCACTGGTTTGTTTTTTCTTTTTCCCCTTTTCACAAATTAACCTAAAATTTTTTAAAATTTCCCAAGAACAGAGTTTTTTTTTACTATTTTCCCAATTTCTGGAAACAAAGGGGAGTTAAAATTAAATAATTTTAAATACTGTTTTCTCTATTAAAACCCCCCTTTGCAGAAAATTGTCAACTTTGTTAATCCTAAATGCAATTGATTCCGGGGCAGTGAGGGGTTGTTTAGAATTAATTTAAGAACATTTCATTATTTTTAAGATAAGTGCGGTGTTTTGTATTTCGCTTTTACCATGTTTAACTACTTTAAAAAAAAAGTATTTTTTTTTCCAAGGTGGGACTTAAGTCATTGCTGATTTTTTTTGTATGGGGATGGTGTAGTTTGTATATACAACTTTTTGATAACTTTTCATTCTATTTTTTCTGGAAGTAGAGATCACCAAAAAACACAATTTTGGCTTTGTACATTTCATTAATTGAAAATAACATAATATTGATGGGTCTTTTACAGACATAGCAGTACTCATTATGTTAATATTTTATTGTTAATTTTTTATGATACAGGTAAAGTGGGGGTACATTTTTTTTAGATCCAGCTCAAGGGGGCTTGCTTTTCCAACAGGGGTGCTGTTAAACAGCTGTTTCACTCTCCTTTATGGGTGATGTACGTAAGCTACTTGTGTCAGCATTCAGCGCTAGGCTAATTAGTGTAGGTACCCACACACAGTGCCGTTCCTAGGCTAAACTGCACTCAGGGCGAGGTGAAGAAATTTCGCCCCTCCCATAACATAATGCGCCACGATGCGACACAGTGCTTCCTCATCAACCAAATCTACAAAAAGCTTTAACACAATGTGTTACATATAAAACTACTAAATAATAGTAATACAGTTACCAAATAACATTGCTACACAAAACCAGAATCCCAGGCTAATAGTACCAATGTCCTACTAAGACCACATATCACCAGCACATAGTGACCGAATACCGCAACACCATGACCACATATCACCACCACATAATGGCTGAATAATACACAATACCATTACTGAGTACAAACCATTATACTATATCCTATATAACTGGTATACAGTGACCACAAAGAGATGGGTACCTGCTATACATAGGCTCTGCAGACATATAAGCGATTACAGTAAAGTTACATCCAGGCACTTACAAGAGACGTCTCTGAAGAGTTGTTCTCTTTCTCTTCTTCTTCTCCATCTGGCCCAGACCACCATGACGGCTTCTCCTAGCCACAACTCTTCACTGTAGATGTTACAAAATAAACATCTTAGACTCCTCACTTTATCAGCACTTCTCTACCAATTCTTATCTCTATACAAACTCCTTATCTAAAGCACCTCATATAGTAGCCATGTAATATGCCCCCTGTAGCCAGATAGTAGCCCCCGGTAGCCATGTAGTAGCTCCTGTAGCCATGTAGTAGCCCCTGTAGCCATATAGTTGCCCCTGTAGCCAGGTAACATGTCACCCGTAGCCAGGCAGTTGCCCCTCTAGACATGTAGTAGCCCCTGTAGCCATGTATTAGCCCTTGTAGCCAGGTAGTAGCCCCCTGTAGCCAGGTAGTAGGCCCCTATAGCCAGATAGTAGGCCCCTATAGCCAGTTAGCAGCCCCTGAAGTAGCCCCCTATAGCCAACTAGTAGCCCCTGTAGTGGCCCCTATAGCCAGGTAATAGCCCCTATAGTCTGATAGTAGCCCCTATAGCCATGTAGCAGCCCTTATAGCCATGTAGTAGATCCTATAGCCAGGTAGTAGCCACTGTAGTAGACCCTATAGCCAGATAATAGCCCCTATAGTCAGGTAGTAGCCCCTATAGTAAGGTAGTAGCCCCTACAGTTAGGTAGTAGCCCCTGTAGTAGCCCCTATAGCCAGATAATAGCCCCTGTAGTAAGGTAGTAGCCCCTATAGCCAGATAGTAGCCCCTGTAGTAGCTGCTATAGTCGGGTAGTAGCCCCTATAGTCAGGTAGTGCCCCGTAAAGCCAGGTAGTAGCCCCTATAGCCAGGTAGCAGCCCCTATAGCCAGATAGTAGCCTCTGTAGTAGCCCCTATAGCCAGTTAGCAGCCACTGCAGCTAATGATAATAAAATTTAAAAAAAACATACTCATCTCTCCTCCATGGTCCGCACGTCCAGGTCCGGGATCTGCTGAGCAGTTTAAGCGGCGTGGCGTCATCACGCCGCTTACACTGTCACGCAGATCCCAGTGATCTCCTGGGCTGGCAGAGCTGCCGGCCGAGGAGATCTAGCATGGCAGTGGGCGTGGTGAAATCTGTGCGCCCTTTGCGATGCTGTTACATACAGGGGAGAAGTGCAAGATGTACCAGCAGCTGCACAGCAAGTGTGCAGCTGCTGACTGACTCTGGCCGGCTGTTTTACAATGGCCACGCATAGACAAGGGCTAATCTCTAGGCGGGCGAGGAAGGCGGCCGCAGCTTCCCCTTGGGTGAGTGGAGCGTCGGCGCTCCGGGCGATCGCCCGCCCATAGGAACGGCCCTGCCCACATAAAATAAATAGTTATGCAATGGCAAGTGAGCTTATGCAGTTTGATCAAACGTAACTAAGATCCTCAAGTTCATCTTGTAAACTTTGATTAGCAGCGGTAGGTCAATGTATAGCATGTGGATGTGGGCCCATGTCTTTTCTCTACAATATAAATTTATTGTGATTCTTATAAGAAGATCAATATTTTAATGATACAGTTGTGGATAATCACTATTTGTTGTATTGGTGATTTAATCCAGGTTCAGTATGTCTGGCAGAAACAGGTATGAAGTACATTCTTTCACGACCGAATATAGTCCGACAAGCCATAGGTCTAGTAATGCAGGTAAGTCAGGAGAGATATATGGGGACATACAACATATGACATGAAAATAGTGAGACAAACCAAAAGTCCGTTAAATAGTTCAAGCAAAAATGGATATGTAGAACAGTGTAACAGACCAGAACATAGAAAAGCCAGTGGTCAGGCAGCACAGTGTGTATTATTCTTATTAATAATAGTGTACAGTGGAATCCCGCAGAAGGAGAAAGAAGAGAGAGATTGGCACCTTTCTAGTTTAGAAGATTCATGCAAGTGAATACACAAGAAATGTATGCCTAAATACCATGCACTCATTTTATCTGCTGTGGAGAAAGGCATAGTATTTATGAGCACTTGTACAGTAAAAGAAATTTTCTATGTCCTGCAGCCACTCCAAAAGTACACGCCTCCATATCACAGTAGTCACAGAAGTTGGTTTACCAGTGGAAGAATCAAATAGTTTATTCTGTAGACGTCTTAAAGTAACACAGCAATTTAGGTGCTGGGCTTTTAAAAATATGACAGTTATTTGGGTGATATTTGCCCCAAACTGAAGAAGATGTCAGAGATTTTCTGTATTAGAGGTTGTTATGTACTCAAAAGTCCATTTCTGATGTGGTTTTGAGAGGCCTGTATGTTAGATGCCCTCATAAATGACTCCATATAAGAAACTACACCCCTTAAAGTAAAAACAGCATTTAGGAAGTTTATTAACCCCATTAGGTATTTCACAGAAATTAAAGAAAAGTGGAGGTAAAATGTCCCCTTCTTTGCAGATTTTCAGTTTTTATCCATTATTCACTGGAACATGGTAGATGCCCCCAGGGAAATGCAACTCAACATCGACTCTCCAAATTCTGCTGTTTTTAGAGATATCCCAGATGTGGCTCTAGTGTACTATTTGGCTCAACCAAAAGCCTCAGAATAGGAGGAGCACCTACTGGGTCTCATTTTCATTAACATTTTCTTTAGGCACCATTTGTGGACACCCTAAGGGGATAAAATGTAATAAACACCACTGAAAAGACCCCATATTGGAAACTACACCCCTTAAGGAATATATACAAGGGTGTAGTGAGCATATCAACCACACATGTCTTTTTCAAATTTTGTTTTAGCATTAGGCTGTGAAAATCTTGCAAATTTAGCTGAAAATGTACAAATTGTACATTTTGACAAGCAAGCCTGGAAAAAAAGAACACCAAATATGTTACGCAATTTTTTCCAAGTTCGGCAATACCCTATATGTGGGTGTAAATTGCTGTTTGGGCACTTGACAAGGCGTACAAGGGAGGGAACACTATTTGGCTTCTGGATTTTGGGGGGTGCCATATCACATTTACAAAGCCCCCAAAGTAGCAGAACAGGTGAAACCTTTCAGAAGTCACCCCATTTTGTATTCAGCACTAGAGATGGGCGAATTGATTCTAACGAAGTGAAATTTGTTTAGAATTTCAGGAAAACTTTGGTTCTGCACAAAGCTGAAGTTTATGGTACTTCGCTGGAACAAAGTGTCTTTTTTTTTGTAAAATGGCCGCGAGCACATAGCGTGACATGGGGCAGAGAACTCTGGGAGGAAGAAAGGAACACCCTCAATGACATGTGCAGACATGAAGCCAATCAGAGACCAGCGGGCTTCTGTGACGTCACAGCCCTATAAATACGGATGCCATCTTAAATTCTCACACTTCTAACTGTGTGTCCTGTCATAAGCATCTATCTGCTGCTGCTGCACTATATTGCACTCATTATAAAACAAACTAATTTTATCAGCAACTGGGGGGAGAGACCATCACAAGTGTGTGTCATTTGCGCACTTGTTACTCAACCAGCATTATTATTTTGTTTTAGTTTGTGGGGTATTCTCCCTGAAGTCCAGTGTGGGTGTATTTCTGCCCCATATATGCCTCAATTATATCTGGTTGTTCTGTAGGGTATTTAATACCCAAGGCTTAATTTAACCCCTTGATTGTGGGTTAATTTGCACTAAAATACAAGGTGTCTTTTATTTTTTTGTCCCATATACGCCTAAATTACATCTGGTTGTTCTGTAGGGTATTTCATACCCAAGGCTTAAAGGGGTTTTGCCACAATGTAATGTTGACGTGGGATCCTCCAAAATGGGTATTTAATCACTTTTCTAAATATATGTGATTACAAAAAGTGAAGCCTCTGAGAGCTACAGCTTTCTTTCCATGCACTTGGTTACCCGACAGTTTACATTAGACACGACCAGGAGCTGATCTGGCCGGGCTTGCACTGTCTGCACTTCTTATCTGATGACAGGGAACATGAAGGAGCTGGCTAGGGACTGTGGAGAAATATCCTGTCTTTTGTATAGAGAATCCACTGGTTCTAATGTAATTATTTGTGTAAACATTGTAGACGCTCCCTGGCACTGCTTGTCTCTGCTCAGACACCCTCCCTATCCCCCATGACTCAGCATGCTGAGTTAATTTTGTCTCCTGATCAGATAACAGGTAAGGAACTGACTTCTTCGCAAAACCTCTAGATTGTGGGTTAATTTGGACTAAAATACAGGGTGTCTCTATTTACTGGTACCATATATGCCTAAATTACATCTGGTTGTTCTGTTCGGTATTTCATACCCAAGGCTTAATTTAACTTCTTGATTGTGGGGTAATTTGGACTAAAATACAGGGTGTCTGTATTTTTTGGTCCTATATACGCCTAAATTACATCTCGGTGTTCTGTACGATATTTCATACCCAAGGCTTAATGATTGTGGGTTAATTTAGACTAAAATACAGGGTGTCTTTTTTTTATTTTGTCCCGTATACGCTTAAGTTACATCTGGTTGTTCTGTATCATATTTCATACCCAAGGCTTAATTTAAAGGGGTTGTCTCGCTACAATGATTGGGTTTTAATTAAAAGATCTTTAAAAAACAAGCAGCTTTGCAATATATGTTCATTACAAATGTCCTACTGATTTTGAGTTATCCCTGTTAGTAGTAGTACATCAGCTTCTCAAATCTCTATAGCAGCTGACCTGTTGATCTTTATCTCACTGGCTGTCAGGTCTGATGACTCATCACCTTCAGAATACAGGTTGGAGCACAGAGCCCCTCCCAGACAGAATGCTTCTGTAGTGGAGGGAGGGGGGGGGGCTCTGGCTTCTGTGTCTGTGTGGATTAACCCTGTGTGTGCCTGCTTCCTCCTGTTCTCTACACAGATTGAGGAGAGCAGAGGTGAAGCTGATCAATAGATGTGACAGCAGTGACCCTGTGTGTTACTATAATCATGATGTGTCTGTAGAGCTGTGACTATACTAATAGAACAGATCAGGAGGGCTTGTGAACGCTTCATGCTCTGCTGTATTAGTGACACATTTTGATTATAGTAACTCACTTCACAGCTGCCCTGTGTCTGTTCTGACAGGATTTGTTGTTGCTTGAGATGTGGAGATTTGTATGCTAAGCAGGTGGTATAGGAACACATGCGTCCCCTCTGCTCTGCTATTAGCATACACAGCTTCACAGACCTCTCCACACTCATAGATCAGCCCTAATACAGCTGATCTAGCAGCCTGCAGAAGACCTAGGCAGGCACACATAGGGTTAACTCTGGCAGCAAACCCCCTCGCCCTCCCCCTGCTGTATAGAAGTTATGGAGGAGAGCTTTCTGTGTGCTGAGGGGAGAGGGGGAGGGAGAGGAGAAGAGGCAGACAAGAAGCACGCCCCTCAATTCAACTGCCAGGCACACTGAAGTAGGTTGTAAGCTTGTAATGAGACAACTCCTTTAACTTCTTGATTGTGGGGTAATTTGGAGTAAAATACAGGATTTGTGTATTTTTACCCCATATATGCTGAATTTCATCTAATTCATTTTGTAGGGTATTTTATACCAAGGGTTAATTTCTCCTCTAGTTTTGTGGGGGAATTTGAGTCAAATACAGGGTGTATGTATTTATGCCACATACACGCCTGAAATCCATCAGCCAGACCAGTGGGTTTTGTTTAATCTGTGGCCAAGGGTTAATTTATTCACCTTTTGTGGAGAATTCTGTGTCAAATCAAGTGTTTGTTTAATTCAACCCTACATACATCTCAAATCCAGCCACTCCAGTCTCTTGGTATATTGCTATCTGTGGCAAACAGTACATTTTTTCAATTATTGTGGTGATTCTTAAATGCTGATACATGTAGAGCCCCCCCCCAAAAAAAAAAAAAAGTGAAGAGGGTGTCACTAATCATTTTGCCATTCCTTTGATCCTTCAGTGTCCACTTTCACTTTCAATAATCCATCATTGCTAAAGTAAAAAACAAACAGGAGTTGATCCCAAAAATAAGTAAATGGAATATTTACATGTGTTCTGTGTTTTGTATCCACTCCTGCTTTTGGCTACCTACTCATCTGACAATCCTGATGCAAACAAAGGACCATGTCATACTAGCCTTACGGCTTCTCCGAAAACACAATCGGTTGTGTTTGTCCTTTTAATTCCTTGTGATAGATTAAAAGAAGGGGGAAACCAAACACAGTGGCAACATCATAGAGTGGTGGAGGGTGGAAACAGCATTAGAAAACCACAGGGTGGTCGAGAGCGTGGTCGGTTGGTAGCAGCATGAATAGGCCAAAGAGTGGCAAATGACAGACTGTGATGGTGGCAGCAGCATGATTGGGCCACAGACTGGCACAAGTACACAGTGTGGAGGTGGCGGCAGCAACAGCAGCAGCATCAGGCCGGAGAGTGGCACAATGTCATAATTTTGAGTTGGCGGCAGAGAAGTGACATAATGAGGAAGTGGCAGTAACAGCAACATCAAGCCATGAAATGGTGACATAGCCTGGAGATGACTGCAGCAGCATAAGGAGACCTGAGTGGTGAGGTGGCAGCAGCATCAGAAGGCTAAATAATGTCCAAGTGAAGAGTGGGGAGGTGGGTGTCAATTCCAGTCCCTGGTAAAGATGGTGGGTGGTTGAAGGAGCAGCTGGCAGCAGATGTGGGGCATCAGAATAGTAGATGAGGCAAGCAGGGCCGCCATACAGCCAATACAGGGGCTTCTAGTGTACCGGGCCTGGTGAAACAAGGGGGCCCGCTGCAAGTAGGCCCTCTTGTTTCCCAAAATAGCCAGCCTGAGCCTGGACACGGGCCCGACGACACTGCTGACCAGCCGTAGGGCCCGTGTGGCTCAGAGTGTGAGGAGAGGGGGCGTCTGTGCTCCGAGTCACTGTAGCGTCTGTCACTTACTTCTCCTGCTCCTGCAGCTCCTGTGAAAGGAGTCGGCCCCCCCCTCTTTCTGCCTGTGGACAGGGCTCCCGTTATAAAAATGATCAGGCGTCCCGCCCACAGGCAGAGGGGAGGGGCCGACTCCGTTTACAGGAGCTGAAGGAGCAGGAGAAGTAAGTGACAGACGCTCCTGGGACTCGGAGCACAGCTTCCCTCCCCTCAAATTGTATGATACTGTGGGCTCCCCACTAACCCCCCTCGCATGCGTGCACACACACACACACACACACACACAAACTGCATCAAAGCCCCTGGTGCCCCACTGAGCCCCCCACAAACTGCATCAAAGCCCCTGGGTCCCCACTGAGCCCCCCACACGCTGCATCAAAGCCCCTGGGGCCCCACTGAGCCCCCCACACACTGCATCAAAGCCCCTGGGCCCCCACTGAGCCCCCCACACACTGCATCAAAGCCCCTAGGGCCCCACTGAGCCCCCCCACCGCTGCACCAAAGCCCCTGGGGCCCCACTGAGTCTCCCATCGCTGCACCAAAGCCCCTGGGCCCCCACTGAGCCCCCATTGCTGCACCAAAGCCCCTGGGGCCCCCACTAACACACCCTGCTGGACTAAAGCCTCTGGGCCCCCCACTGAATCCCCCTGCTGGACTAAAGCCTCTGGGGCCCCCACTGAATCCCCTTGCTGGACTAAAGCCTCTGGGGCCTGCACTAACCCCCCTGCTGGACTAAAGCCTCTGGGGCTCGCACTAACTCACCCTGCTGGAATAAAGCCTTTGGGGCCTGCACTAACCCCCCTGCTGGACTAAAACCTCTGGGGCCCCACTATCCCCCCTGCTGGACTAAAGAACTTGGGGCTCCCACTAACCCAACCCCCTGCTGCACTAAAGCTCCTGGGGTTCACACTGAACCCCCCTTTCCACTACATTAAAGCCCTTGGGGTCCCCATTGAACCCCTCCCTGCTGCACTGAAGCCCCTGGAGCCCCCCTGCCCCACTGAAACCCCTGGGGCCCCTCTGCAGCCATCCCTGCCACACTGAAGCCCCGAGGGCCCCTCTGCAGCCGTCCCTGCAACACTGAAACCCCTGGGGCCCCTCTGCAGCCCTACCCCTGCCACACTGAATTCCCTGGGGCCCCTCTGCAGCCCCACCCCCCTTGCCAAAATGATGCGCCTGGTGCGCCACTGATGCCCCCCGGCCCCCCCGGCACACCCAGCCGGGCCCCCGCACTGTGGAACACCACTCAAGTTGTTCCCCTCCTGCTGTGTGGGACTCCATTTAAGTTCCCCCGTCTTCCCATCCGTGTGGGCTCCCACTCAAGTTTTCCCAACCTCCCCCTCTCCGTGTGGGTCCCCACTTACGGGAGTCTCAGGTGTTTGTGTTGTAAATTCTTCAGAGACGAGTCGCAGCCGGGCGAAGTCATCATGGCCGTCTGGGCCGGATGGAGAAGAAAAAGGGAAAGTGAACGACTTTGATCACAAAAGACGTCTTCTGTGAGTCAATAAATGTAACTGCTCTGTGTGTGGAGCACCTGTGTACACCTGTTTCTAACACCATATGGTCACTGTTTGGCAGTAATATCGTTCTTATTGTAATAATGATACTCAGTAATAGTACGGTGGCAGGCAGTATTGTTATGGTAGTGATATGTGGCGGTATTATGTGGTCTTAGTATATTGTTGTTATTTCTAATATGGGTCTGCGTATACTGGTTTGGTCAGTACATGAGCATTGATGAACCGCCCGGTCAGACCTGCTAGGGGATGGACAATGGCGCAGATAGGCAGCGGTTGGACATGTTAAAACTATTTGAGAATCTAAACTGTTCAGTTCATGTACACAATTGTTTTTAGGATTTTAGTTTATTTGTTTTGCTTAAACCGTAAAACTACTAAAATGCTATAAACAGCAAAGTAATAAACTCATCATAGCTACTTATTTTAATGACTTTCCACATAGCTTACGAGATTCCAAAACACAATGTTCTGCCAGTCAAAAAAGTGATTTATGCACAATGAGATGTCACTGTGGATGGTATAATTTGGAGGACACCACAAACCAGGGGCGTAACTACAGGGGGAGCAGACGAAGCAGCTGCCCCGGGGCCCTTGCTCTTAGGGGGCCCGTGCCCCGGGGCAGCAACTGACACGTCTGCTCCTCCGGTAGTGCGGCTCCAGCGCCAGACAGCCGCGACCATAACCGTTCACTGACGGTGGACGCCGAGCTGCGGGGCCCGGCACATACCACCTCTGAGCGTCCTACCTGCCTGTATATAGCCCCTACCTGCCTGCATATAGCCCCTACCTGCATGTATATAGCCCTACCTACCTGCATGTATATAGCCCCTACCTGCCTGCATATAGCCCCTACCTGCCTGCATATAGCCCCTACCTGCCTGCATATAGCCCCTACCTGCCTGCATATAGCCCCTACCTACCTGCCTGCATATGGCCCCTACCTACCTGCCTGCCTGCCTGTATATAGCCCTACCTGCCTGCCTGTATATAGCCCTACCTGCCTTCCTGTTTATAGCCATACCTACCTACTTGCCTGCCTGTATATAGCCCTACCTACCTGCCTGCCTATATATAGCCCTACCTACCTGCCTGCCTGTATATAGCCCTACCTACCTGCCTGCCTGTATATAGCCCTACCTGCCTGCCTGTATATAGCCCTACCTGCCTGCCTGTATATAGCCCTACCTACCTACCTGCCTGCCTGTATATAGCCCTACCTACCTACGTGCCTGCCTGTATATAGCCCTACCTACCTACGTGCCTGCCTGTATATAGCCCTACCTACCTGCCTGCCTGTATATAGCCCTACCTATCTTCCTGTATATAGCCCTGCCTGTATATAGCCCTACCTGCCTGTATATAGCCCCTATGGCCTCCCCAAAGCCCTGCCTGCCTGTATATAGTCCCTATAGCTTGCTCTATGCCCTGCCTGCCTGTATGGGCCCCCTATAGCCTACCCTAAGGCCTGCCTGCCTACATACATGGCCCTATAGCTATCTAAACCCTACCTTCCTACCTATATGGCCCCTATACCCTGTCTGCCTGTATATATGGGGCCCTATACCTAAACCCTGCTTGACTGCCATTATGGAGCCCTATAGCTTCTTAAACCCTGCCTATGTGGGGACCCTATTAACTACCTAAACCTGTCCTATCTGGGGCCCTCTATAGCCTATGTAAACCCTGCCTGACTAAATGGACCCCATATAGCCAGGGAGTGAGGTGCTGGAAAAGTGAGGCTTCTAAGATATTTGTGTCTTAATCTGCAGGGACAAGTGGCCGTCATGATGGCGGTCTGGACGGATGCAGAACAAAAGGGAAAGTCAACAACTTATCAGAAACGTCACCTGTGAGTATCAAGATGTAACTACACTGTAATCATTTATATGTCTGCAGAGCCTGTGTACACTGTTATCTACCACTGTATGGTCACTATATGGTGGTTATATACATTCTGCAGAGCCTATGTACACTAGTATATACCACTATATGGTCACTGTATGGAGGTAATATACAGTCTGCTGAACACCTGTGTACACTTGTAACTACCACTATATGGTCACTGTATGGTGGTTATATACAGCCTGCAGAGCCTGTTTACACTAGTATATACCACTATATGGTCACTGTATGGAGGTAATATAGAGTCTGCAGAGTCTGTGTACACTGATATCTACCACTATATGGTCACTGTATGGTGGTTATATACAGTCTGCAGAGCCTCTGTACACTAGTATATACCACTACATGGTCACTATATGGTGCTACTATTGGTCATTTGTATGCTGATCAGTAATACTGTAGGGAATTATTCAGTCACTATGTGATGGTAATTTGTGGTTGTGTTCTGGCGGTATAATCAGTTCCAAATTTAACAGCATTATTGGTAATGTTGGTTTTGCCATAGTTTGGTAGCAATATGATGTTGAGATGTATGGTGAGGTTATTTGCTCCTTGTATTATCTACATTATCGAACTGCATGTTCTGGTAAATGTTCGTGGTCGGGGAGGCGGGTGAGGGAGGGCAGGGGGTCCCATCTAAAATTTGCTATGGGGCCCCGGCTTCTCTAGTTACGCTCCTGCCACAAACTATTACAACCTCCTTGACATCATACTGTGGCAGTATTTCGTTTTTAGACCCTACGACTGTTTTACACGTTTATCAAATTTTGATTAATTTAAATAAAAATTTAAGTATGGAATGACAACACTTTTACCCTATGCTTGAGAATGGCTCCATGGAGGAGCTGAAACAGCATTTATTGACTTGGGTGATTTAAATTTGTTTCTTTGATATTGGTGGTGCTGCTTTTTTTCTAAACTCTTGTACTGTGGATGATTGAGGTCTTACTTGTAGTATAATGTTGTACCGTGTTAGCCATAGAAAGTAGTAGAAGAGTGAAGAATTCAGGCGATACCTTTTACAGGCTAACTGAGTATATTTGATAGTGAGCTTTCGAGAGAACTAGCTCCCTTCGGCTATGTTCACACGGCTTAATGGCGGGACGTAATTTCGCCCCGCATTTACGCCGTGTGGCCGGGGGCGGGGCGGGAGCGGGGGAGTAAGCAGGGGGCCGGCACTTCGCCGGCCCATTGACTATCACTGCTAGCGGCGCGTATACGCCGCTAGAAAGGGACATGTCAATTATCTCCCCGCCCGGCGGCTTCGCCGGGCGGGGAGAGGAGACGTAATCCATAGTTCTCTATGAGAACTGTGAATTACCGTAATGAATGGGCCGTTTTCGGCCCGTAATTGGCGCACTTCGGCGCGTAATTACGGACCGAAATACGGCCCATTTTAAGCCGTGTGAACATGGCCTTCTTCAGACAAGTTGTTCTCTCGAAAGCTCACCATCAAATATACTCAGTTAGCCTGTAAAAGGTATCGCCTGATTTCTTCACTCTTCTACTGAGGTCTTACTTCTAAGATTGCACACCTATTTGATTTTTTATATGCTGGCAGTGCTTTTTGAACACTTTAAACCCTTACTGACTTTTAAAGTAAAGTTCCATCATTATGTTGGTAAGGTGGTATGGAGCAGGCTCACTTGCTGAGTCTGCTTCATACATGGCTGTTAGCATAGGCAGGGTGTAATAGAGGATCCATAATTGTTCCCTGTAATGCAATATTGCAATATGTTGCTAAAGTGGGTATAAAAGTACAAGTAAAAAATATATATATATATAAATACCACACATGTCCGAAACCCAAACATTGCTCAAGTACACAGCGGAACCTGCTGCGACTCATTATTGTCACATTATTGTCAGAAGCGCCATCTTAAAAGAGGGCAAAACACAGCCACGTCTGCATACAATGTAATTACACTATACACAAGACCGTCGCTGGATCGCCAAAAGTAAGTATATAGAAGAAATATAAATAAAGAAAAATAATAACTTAAATAAAGATGAATATATTTTATACCACAGCATGAGGTCATGGACAACTAATTCAGGGGGAGAACATGACAGTGCACGCACAACTGTGCCCTAACTGCATGCCCTAACCAGCCACAAAACATGCGTGGTACTTGCGTGGTACTGCTCGGCAGATGGCGAGACATATACTTAATACTCCATAAGGTAATTTTTATTAACAGTGAGAGGAGGAGCTCATCTCGCCCATTAATATGTAAATTTCTTATTGACATCACTGATTATGCACTTATTATTATTATTATAATTATTATTATTATTATATATCTGTTGATCTTCAACTTTTTTCACTGTGTATTATATAGATTTTGTGTGAATTTGTTTGTATATATATATTTGATTATCACTTTGAATACTGGATTTTTGTTTTTTTAAATTTATGCACTTTTTTTTTTTAGGGAGGGGACGATTCAAACGAAGTGGAATTTTTTTAAGAATTTCGGGAAAAAACTTGGGGGTTCCCCGCACGAAGTCGATGTTTGGGTGATTTGGGGGAAGGAAAAAAGAAAAAAAAAAAAAAAAAAAAAGAAACCATGGCTTTAAGGGGGAAAAAAAACTCTGGGGGGAAAAGGGAAAGGCTTTAGCCTACATGAAATGTGCAGGTTAACCCAAATTGGACCGGCGGGGATTCTGGGGGACGTTCCTTTGGGGCCCCTGACATAAGCATCGTCGCTGCTGAATAGCTCTACTTAAAGGGATTGTGTCGAAATTTTTTTTTTTTTTTATTGCTTTAATGCGTGTTTTTTCTATCATTTTTTTTCCTCTTTTGCTGAAATTTTGTTTGTGAGTCTGGTTAAGGGGAGTTTTAGAGATTTTGTTTTGTGGGGCCCCTTTCCCCCCTTCGGGAGATTTTCTTTCCCTCTGTGAGTTGCCCCAAAAATAGGAAGCTGCCATAAAGTAAATTACTGCAGGTAAGAGACTCCCAAAGGGTTTCCCGGGCTTTGGGGTTTTTAAACTTCGTGAGACCCTCCCGGGTTTTTTGGGGCCTAAGCAGGGCTTTTATTGTTTTTGCAGGCGGAGCGGGGAGCAGGAACTGGGGGAGTTACCAGACAAGAAAGCCCCTTGTGCAAAAAGGAAGGGCTGCCAGGGGAAGAGGCGGACGGTGTGCGAGGGTGTAAATCTTTCCCCCTAATAAAGTGTTGTGCTTTTTAAATAACGATTTTTGACTAATTCAAGTTTTTCTGCTAAATTTTAGCTTGTTTCCCTGCTTTAAAAAATTTGCTTTTTTAAAACCCGGATTTTGGCGAAAAGAATATTTTTTTTAAACCCAAAAAACTGTTTCTTTGGGTTTTGACAGTAAACCCTTTTCTTTGCAGATTTTGCCCCCAAAAACTCCGTGCGTGCGGATTTTGACAAAAAATCCTTTCCCCGGGGGGTTTTTTTGGGACGTTTTAAACCCCCAAAATTTCGCCGGGTTTTGAGGGAAAACTCCATTTCGCTGCGGATTTTGCCACTAAACCCCTTTTTCCAAAACTCTATTTTTTTGGGGGGTTTTTGGCTAAACTCCTTTTCCCACTGCAGTTTTTGCGTTTAAAATTCAGTTCGCTGCAAAATTTTTGCCCCCAAATAAAAAAGTTGCTGCAAAATTTTGCCCCTAACTGTTTCTTTGCGGTTTTTGGGACATTTAAAACCCCCCCATTTTTTTTTCCCGATTTTGCCCCTAAATAATTTCCCACTGCGGATTTTAAAGCAAAACTCCTTTCCCCGCCGCGGATTTTGACGTTTAAAAACCCCTTTCCGAGCGGTTTTTGACGCTAAACTCCATTTCGCTGCGGATTTTGACAAAAAACTCCTTTTTTTCTTAAATTTTTTTTCTATGCAGATTTTGCAGCAAAAACCCCGTTTTCTGCAGATTTTCCCAATTTAAACCCCTTTTCAAAAATCTATTTCTTTCCCGGGGTTTTTTTGTTTGCTAAACTCTGTTCATTCAGATTTTCCCCGCAAAACCCTCAGTTCCCCTGTTTTTTTTCCCGCTAATACCCGCTTGCGGGAGATTTTGGGACCCAAAATTTTTTCTTTGGGGATTTTAAACAGTAAACCCCTTTTCAAATTTGCAGATTTTGCCGCTAAAACTCCTTTTCGTGCGGATTTTTGAAGTTTAAACCCTCCCCGTTCCGCCGGGATTTTGACGTTTAAACCCCCTTGGGCCGGGGAAATCTTGCCCTTAACCTCCGTTCGCTGGGGATTTTAAACGAAAAACCCTCGGGTTAACTGCAGATTTTGCCCCCAAATTTTTTTTAATTTTTCGTGCGGTTTTTGCCATTTAAACTCATTTTCTAAACTCTAATTCTTTGGGTTTTTTCCCGGTTAAACTCTGTTCACGCAGTTTTTTCCCGCTTTAAACTCAGTTCCCCTGCAGATTTTGCCGCTAAAATCCGCTTGCTGCGGGTTTTTGACCAAAACTTTTCTTTGGGGGGGATTTTGACTGAAAAAACTCCTTTTCTTTGCAGTTTTTCCCGGGCAAAACCCCGTGCGCTGGGTTTTTGCCCACAAAAACCCCTTTCCCCCCGCGGATTTTGCAAAAAAACTCCATTTGCCGGGGTTTTGACGAAAAACCTTTTCGGGGCGGTTTTTTCCCCTTTAAAAACTCCTTTCCAAAATCTATTTCTTTGGGGGATTTTGCCGAAAAACTCTGTTAAATTGAAGATTTTGCCGCCTAAACTCGTTCGCTGCGGGTTTTTGCCCCCAAAAATTTCCGCTTGCTGAGTTTTTGGGACCCTAAAATGTTTCTTTGGGATTTTGACATTAAATTTCCATTTTTTGCAAAAATTTCCGAAAAACCCCCTTTGAACTGCGGTTTTTTTGAGGGTAAACTCCTTTTCCCCCGGGTTTTTTTGACGCTAAATCCTTCCGCAGCGGTTTTTGACGCTAAATCCTTTTCGTGGGATTTTGAGTTTAACCCCCCTTCGCGTGGATCTTCCCCGCAAAAACTTTTCCCGCTGGGGGATTTTGACGAAAAAACTATGTTCCACTGCAGTTTTTGCCGCCAAACAAATTTTCGCTGGGTTTTTTTCCCAATAAAACCCCCTTTTCCAAAAATCAAATTTTTTTGGGGGATTTTGCCCCCTAAATTTGGGTTAAACTGCAGTTTTGCCCCCAAAACCCTAAATTTCCCCGCCTTTTGCAAAATTTTGCGAAAACCCCGTTTGTTTGCAGATTTTGCCCCAAAAAAATGTTTCTTTGGGGGATTTTAAACGGGTAAACCCCAAATTTCTTTGCAAGAATTTTTGCCGCCTAAAACCCCGGTGCGCTGGGATTTTGACACAAAAAACTCCTTTCCGCAGGGTTTTGACGCTAAATTTCCATTTCCCCGGGGAAATTTTTGACCCCAAAAATCCATTTCCCCCCCCGGAAATTTGGGCCACTAAACTCCTTTCCTAAACTCTTTTTCTTTGCGGATTTTCCCGGGCCTTAACTCTGTTCACTGAAGTTTTGCCGCAAAAATCGGGTTTCGCGAAGGATTTTGCCGTTTAAATTCGCTTGCTGCAGATTTTGACCCTAAACTGTTTCTTTGCGGATTTTGACATTTAAACTCCATTTCTTTGAAAGATTTTCCCCGTTTAAATCCGTGCATGCAAGATTTTGACGCTAAACCCGTTCCCCCGCGGTTTTTGCGCAAAATCCTTTCCCCGCAGCGGATTTTGGGCCCGGTTTAAACTCCATTTCGCTGCGGATTTTTGAACAAACCCCGGTTTTTTAAACTCTATTTCTTCATTTTTTTTGACACTAAAATCCTTTTGTTGCAGATTTTGCCGCAAAAAACCCGTTTGCTGCAGATTTTCCCGCTAAAACCCTGTTTCCCTTGCAGATTTTGCCGAAAAAATTGGGTTTGCCGCAGATTTTGCCGCTAATCTCAGTTTGCCCCCCCCCCCCCCCCGGATTTTGCCGCTTAAACCCCGTTTGTGCGGTTTTTTTGATGTTAAACTCCCTTCGCCCCGGTTCTTGCCGCAAAAACCCGTTCGCTGCGGATTTTGCCCCCAAAAACTCCTTTCCCCGCTTTGGTTTTTGCGTTTTAAACTCTTTTTCTCTGCAGTTTTTTGTTTGCTAAACTCCGTTCGCTGAAATTTTTTGCCACAAAAACTCCGTTTTTTAAACTCTATTTTTTGGGAAAGTTTTTGCCCTAAACTTTTGCTTCGCTGCAGTTTTTGACGCAAAAAAAAATTTCCTTTTTGCTGCAGTTTTTTGCCCCTAAACTGTTTCTTTGGGGATTTTGACAGTAAACCCCAATTTCTTTGAAGTTTTGCCGCTAAACTGTTTTTCCCGGGGGGTTTTTGGGACGCTAAACTCTTTCCGACGGGGGGTTTTTGACGCATAAATTTCAGTTTCCCCCTGAAAATTTTGTTGCTAAATCCGTTCCGCGCAGTTTTTTAGCTTTATCGGGTTTCCCCGCGGATTTTGACGTTAAACTCCTTTCCCCCCCCTTGCGGGAATTTTGCCCCCTTTAACCCCTTTTCCGCTCCCGGTTTTTGACGTAAACCCCTTTCCCGCCGGGGAAATTTTGACCCCAAAAACCTCCGTTTTGCCGCGGGTTTTTGAGGGCAAATATCGTTCGCTGCAGTTTTTTGCCAAAAAACTCCTTTTTCTAAACTCTATTTTTTTGGGTTTTTGCCGCAAAACCCTCTTTCGCTGCAGATTTTGCCGCTAAAACCTTTTGTGCAGATTTTGCCCCTTAAACTGTTTCTTTGCGGATTTTGACAGAAAACTCCTTTTCTTTGCAGTTTTTGCCGTTTAAAAACCCCGTTCGTCCCC
This sequence comes from Phyllomedusa bahiana, assembly GCA_025379985.1. Taxonomy (NCBI): domain Eukaryota; kingdom Metazoa; phylum Chordata; class Amphibia; order Anura; family Hylidae; genus Phyllomedusa; species Phyllomedusa bahiana. The sequence continues at coordinate 46,946 of JAODAL010019893.1, read as the reverse complement.
TTTTTGACGTAAACTCCTTTTCCGTCGCGGTTTTGAGGGCAAAAAAAACTCCTTTGCTGGGGGATTTTGACGCAAAACCCCTGTTCACTGCAGTTTTTGCCCCCCAAACTACTTTTCCCGCTGCGGTTTTTTCCCCACAAAAACTCCTTTTCTAAACTCTATTTCTTTGCGGTTTTTTGCCGCTAAAACCCCTTTTTCCTGAGGAATTTTTCCCTTTTTTTAAATCAGTTGCTGCAGATTTTGCGTTTAAAATCCGTTCCCTGCAGATTTTGGGACCCTAAACTGTTTCTTTGCGGATTTTTGACAGTAAACTCCATTTCTTTGAGATTTTGCCCCCAAAAATTCCGGCGCGGGCGGTTTTTTGACCCCAAAACCTCCTTTTTCCGCCCCGGATTTTAAAGTTTTAAACTCCTTTTCCGCAGGGATTTTTGACGCTAAACCCCCCCATTCCGCCGGATTTTGACGAAAAACCCCTCCTTTTCGCTGGGGGATTTTCCCAAACTAAGCTCCTTTTCAAAAACTCTTTTTTCTTTGCGGATTTTCCCCCGTTAAACTCTGTTCACTGCTTTTTTGACGTTTTAAAACTCAGTTCGCTGCAGATTTTTGCCGCTAAAAATTACCGTTTTCCCTCCCAAAATTTTGACCCTAAACTGTTTTTTTGCGGTTTTTGGGACAGAAAAAACTCCTTTTCTTTGCAGATTTTGCGCCTAAACTCCTTTGCACTGCGGATTTTACGCAAAAACTCCTTTCCCGCTGCGGTTTTTGACGAAAAACCCCCTTTTTGGGCACCCGGATTTTGACGCAAAAACTCCATTCCGCCCGGTTTTGACGCTAAAACCCCTTTTCGTGGGGGTTTTTCCCCCGCTAAACTCTGTTCTCTGGGGTTTTTTGCCGAAAAAAAAAAACCAAAACCCGTTCGCTCCCAGTTTTTGCCACTAAACTGTTTTAAAAATCTATTTCTTTGCCCGATTTTGCCGTTTAAACTCTGTTCCCCGCGGATTTTGGGACGCTAAACTCCTTTTCCCAACTGGGGAAATTTTTGATGTTTAAACTCCCTTGCCTTTGGACCCTTCCCCGCTAAACTCCGTTTCGCTGGGATTTTGACCCCAAAAACCCCGTTCCCCCGCGGATTTTGACGCAAAAATCCGTTCCGCCCCCGGTTTTTTGACGTAAAACTCCATTTGCTGGGATTTTTCCACTAAACTCCGTTTTTTTAAACTGTATTTCTATGCAGTTTTTGCCGTTTAAAATTTCCGGGTTTTGGCTGCAGATTTTGCCCCCAAAATCCGTTTGCTGCAGATTTTGCCGCTAAAATCCTTTTTTGTAAGATTTTGCGTAATTCCATTTCGTCAGGAAATTTTTGCCCGCTTAAATCGTTTGCTGGGGGTTTTTGATGCTAAACCCCCTTCGCGCGGATTTTGAGGGCTAAACTCCATTCCGCCGCGGATTTTGACGTTTTAAACTCGTTCGCTGCAGTTTTTGGCCCGTTTAAACTCTTTTCGCTGCAGATTTTGCCACTAAACTCCGTTTAAAAACCCTCTATTTCTTTGAAAGATTTTCCCCGCTAAACTTTTTTTTCGCTGCAGATTTTGACGCTAAAATGTTTGCTGCGATTTTGACCCAAAACTGTTTCTTTGGGGAAATTTTGCCCAAGAAAACTCCATTTCTTTGAGTTTTTCCCGCCCTAAACTCCGTTCGCTGCCGGATTTTGACTTAAATCCTTTTCCGCCGGTTTTTGACGCTAAACTCCTTTCCGCCGCGGATTTTGAGCAAAACTGGGTTTCGTGGGTTTTTTGTGCTAAATTCCCCCCGCGCTGATCTTGCCGCTAAACTCCGTTCGCTGCGGATTTGACTCTAACTCCTTTTCCGCCGCGGATTTTGACGCAAAACCCCGGGTTCCCCCGCGGATTTTGACGCAAAAATTTCATTTTCGTGCGGATTTTGAGGGGCAAAAACCCCATCGACGGGGGGATCTTGCCCCTAAACCCCGGTTGCTGCGGATTTTGGCAAAAACCCCCCGTTCCGCCGCGGTTTTTGGGAACCCCAAAAATCCGTTTCCCCCGCGGTTTTTACGCTAAACTCCTTTCCCGCCCGGGGGATTTTGACGCTAAACTCCTTTTCCGCCGGGGGTTTTTTGACGCTAAACTCGGTTTCGCTGGGGGGTTTTTGATGCTAAACCCCCCTTTTGCCGGGATCTGCCGAAAAACCCCCTTCGTGCGGATTTTGACGTTTAAACTCTTTCCCGCCGGGGGATTTTTTTTTCCCCAAAAAACCCCGTTCCACCGCGGTTTTTTGACGTTTAAATTGTTCCGCCGCGGATTTTCCCGCCAAACTCTGTTCGCTCCCGTTTTTCCGTAAATTTCCGTTCGCTCCCAAGATTTTCCCCACTAAAATCCTTTTGGGTTGAGATTTTGACCCTAAATTGTTTCTTTGCGGATTTTAACAGAAAAAAACCTTTTCTTTGAAGATTTTGCCGAAAACCCCGGTTCGTGGGGTTTTTGACGTTTTAAAACTCCTTTTCCCGCCGCGGTTTTTGACGAAAACTCCTTTTTCCGCCGCGGTTTTTGACGTTAAACTCCATTTCCCTGGGGTTTTTGCACTAAACTCCTTTTCCTAAACTGTTTTTCCCAATGCAGTTTTTGCCGCTAAAACCCCTTTTGGCCTGCAGATTTACGCAAAAAATCCGTTTGTCCCGATTTTGACAAATTTTCGTTAAAACCGGCCGGATTTGGGCCCAAAAAATCCGTTTGTGCGACTTTTTTTTGGAAAAACCCCGTTTCGCCGCGGATTTTCCCACTAAATCCGTTTTTTAAAACTCTATTTCTATGAAGATTTTGCCCCCTTAAAAATCCGTTTGCTGCAAAATTTTGCCGCTAATCCCCTTTTCCCCGCAGTTTTTGCGCTTAAATCCTTTTTGTGCAGTTTTTTTGATGGAAAACTCCGTTTCCCCCGGGAAATTTTGATGCTAAACTCGTTTCTAAAATTCTTTTTCCCTATGCAGATTTTGCCCTAAAATCTGATTTGCTGCAGATTTTGACGTTTTTAAAATACTTTTTACTGCGTTTTTTGAGCAATCCCCTTTCGCTGGGGAAATTTTTGACGTTTAAAATCCGATTCTGTCAGATCAAAAAAGTTCTAAAAAAAAAGCAGTGTGATTTATTATATTTTTTATTTTTATTAAAAACTATAGGGAAAGGTTGAAATGCTGCACCCCAACATGAATCCAAATAAAACAGTTGTGCATGTTGAACCAAAAAGGATCCATGAATAAGAGGTTTAAAATGGGGCCCCGGCGCATTTTTGCAGTTATAAAAAAAGCCGTAATTTTGATTTTATAAAAAAAGTCTTTATTCTTAAAAGATGTGGGGGGTAAAAAACCCCCACAAAATTAAAAAATCAGAAACAATATAAAAAACCCCACCGTTTTTCCCGGGCCCTTTTACCGGGACTTTTTCAAGGGGAAAGTTTGGGGGTTTTAAAAACTACGTGGTTTTAAAAAAAATGGGTATATTTTGTATAGGTCGACAAAAATTCAATCTGGGGAATCCAGGGGGGCGGGTTAGCTGGAAGAGCCGTCCCAAAAGGGGTCATCCGGACAGGCTTTGCCAAAACAAAAAGATTTGTTTGGGGGTCGGTATTCCCATTTGGGTGAGCGGTACAAACCCAAACAAAAAGTGCCCCGGGGTCAGTCCCTTCCCCGCCGGGAGGCATTGGGGAGGCTTTGCTTCGGCTGGGGATGGAAATTTTTTAAAATTTTACAAATTTGGGAAAACATTTTGATCTGCATTTTATTTTTAATTTAAAAAAAAACAAATAAGAAGTTTATAGTACTAACAAGAAGACTAAAAGTTTTATCAATGTTTGTTAAAAAATGGGGTTTTTAAAATCAATAATATAAATTTTGGTTCTAGTAATCGACGTGTTTTTTAGTTTGAATGAAAAAACCCCTTTATTTCGGCCCGGAAGTGGGGGAACCCCTGTGAAAAAAATTACTCCCGTAAATTTCCCAAAACATATAGGTTTTCTGTTTTTTAATTAATTTGATTGCTGGTTTAAAATTCCTCACCCAAATTTAAAACTATAGGAAAACTATATGAAAAAAAAAAAAAAATCGGATTTTGGGTGAAAAGGGGTGGGCTGAAGCTGAAAAAAAAAAAAAAAAAACATTTTAAAAAAATTTGCTAAAGTAAAAAAGGAATGATCTATTGTGTAACGAGTCTCTTGATGGCCCCCTGTACAAGGCAATTAGTGTCAAATGAAGTTTTTAACTTTGGGGGATCTATGTAATTTTCCTCTATTAAAGGGTTTCCCTACGAGGATCTTTCACATATTTTTATTGTTGGAGATTTAAAAATAAATCAAAAGATTGGGTCAGTAAAAAGTTTTTACAGAGCAGAAATCATAACATTTGAAAAATAGATGCCCAAAATATTTTTCGTTAAACCCCAGATGCTTAAAAGAATGTAATTTTAAGTTGAGTTCCCCTCATGATTCAGACCTTGGGTTGCAATGTTTTTTTCTGTATATCCCGGGAAAATTTTCTCTTTTTTGCAATGTTTGGGAAACGTTGATGTGATTTATCGGAATAAAATCTAGGGGGGTAATTTTTAAAATCAAACAAAATTCGGTTTATGTACTAAAATTGCGTGTTTCCCGCTTTTTTTTTTATGGGCCCCCTTTCTTGAAAAAAGCTCTTTTGGCCCCTTTAATCTGATATTTGGGGCGCCACAGGTAGTCCTGCCCACATTGAAAACGGCCCAGGGCTTTTTATACAAAAAATTACAAAGGGGCTTTTACATGGGGAGATGAAAATTAATAAAGGGGAAGTAATTTTGGTGTTTGTAGGGGTTATATTGGTTTTGTACAAAATAGTTTTACAGCACAAACAAATAGTTCGTACCGCATGCAAAGCTACCGTTTAGTGGGAATCGTTTTTGGGTTTCCAAAGGGTTGATTTTTTTCCCCGACTGGGGGTAGTATGTTTTTGATTTTTAAGAAGCCCCCCTTGGAAAGAAACAGATTTGGGGCTTTCTGGGGTCGCAGGACTAGGAAGGGAAACTTTTTTTCAGTAGATTTTCCCAAAGCTTTTGTAAGAATTTGTTTTATTTTTGGAGGGGTGCGGGAAATTTAAATTTGGGGGAATGAGAGAAAGTTTGATTTTTGGGGCCCTCAAAAGGGGTTTGGGAAATTTGGGGAATTGAATTTTGGGTTTTTCGTTCCAGATTTTTTCAAATCAAAACAATCTTTTTGGGGGTTTGTTTAGAAGTTTGTCTATAGCATCTTTTTGAAGTGTCCCCGGGATACTTTTTTTTTCTGAATCCTTTTTTTCAGAAAATTTTTTTTGTTTCTGGAAATTCTTTATCCCCTTTAAAAATACAATTTTTTCGGAAACCTTTTAAATTGCCTTTCCAAAAGGGTGTTTATTAAACCCGGGCCCTTTTGAAAGGGCGCTGTTTAAACATTTTATCCCAAAATTACCCCCCCAAAGTTGCTGCATGTTGAACCCAAAAACCCGGTTTCCCTGAATGCCCAAAAATGTGCTGAGCATCCCCCTTTTTTAGGCGGAAGTCCACCCCAAAGGCTTGATTTATGAACATTTTAAAAACCCGGGGCTTTTAAAAGCCCAAAAAAAATTGCCCAAAAAAACGGCCCCCCCTTTTTTTTAACAGGGGGTTTTCCGTCAGGGGACAAAAAAAAATAAGGGTTTTCGAAAAATTTTTTTGGGTTTTGGTTTTTAGGGGGTTTTTTGTCCACTTTCAGGGGAGACACAAACCTTATTTTTTTCACGGTGAACTAGAATTAAAAATTAGTTCTTGGGGGTTTTATTTTGGGCCCTTGGGGGCCCCTTTTGGATAACCCGTGAGCAGGGGTGCAGACATATACTTGGGCGTTTCCCTTTGCATTTCCACAGTTTAAAAAAGGGAAGGGTTTTGTGCACCGGGTTATTTTGGTTCTGTGCAGTCCAAAAAGTGGGATTTCCAAAAAATTGCAAACGTCTTTTCGGATTTCCCAAAAAGGGGCTGATTTTTTGGATCCCTGTTTGGGGTGCGTCTTTTGGGCCAAGAATTTTACGTCACACTTCATGGAACGGTTTTCCCGGGAAAAGCCAGTGAGACGAAAATCGGATCACTTCATCTGAACGTGATGGGATGTTTCTAATAAAAATGAAAAAATTTTAAACAACTCTGTTTTAAATTTTTTTAAAAGTGCCCTTTTGGGGCCCTCTGGGTACCCGCAGACGGACCCAAACCCCAAAAATCCAAAAGCTTATGTAAAAGGAGCAGACGCCCAGTGAACAGACCCCCCAAATTTTTAATCACCAAAATTTTACTCGATTTTTCCTTTTTTCAGTTATGGTACATAGCAGTTTTTTAAAGGGGTTTCCCTCAGTCCGCAAAATGGAGTCCCACAATCCAACCCCCCCACCTTATTTCAAAACAGGGGGGGTGAAAGGGTTGTGAGGTCACCACCCGACCAAAACCCCCATTTACAGAAGAAGTTTTTTTCCCTGATCTTTGTTACATGAGGGAAAAATCTTTTTTTTCTTGGATGTGCCCCCCTTGGTGGCTTTAAAAGTTTGGGAAAAACCCTTTAAATTTAAAAATGCATTTTTTAATATTTAGCACCCAAATTGGGAAAGAAATAAAAAAAATATACTTTAAAAAATTTTTTCAAAAAAAGAACACATAAAATTTTTTATCGAAAAAAAATTAAAAAAAAATTTTATGACGATTCCCTTTAAAGGGAAAATTGCTTTTATCAGCGTTCGGGGGGGTGGGGGGGAGAAACCCCGAGAAATCTGTCAGTTTTCATTCTCCCCACCGTTTGTATCTGCTGGGTCCATTCTGAAAAAAAAATGGGTTTTATCCCATACTGCTCCTTTTGTTATCCCCTTTTGTTTTAGGTTTGGGGGGGTATTCTAAATTTAAAGTCCAGGGTGGGTCTAATTCTGCCCCATATACATTTAAATTTCACCTGTTCATTTCAATAGGGAATTTCATATCCAAGGATTTCTCAAGCCCGTTACTGGTCCATTTTGAGTCAAATACAGTGTGTTTTTGTACCCCGATATATAGCTCTAAATTTCATCTGTTCATTTCTGGAGCGCATTTAATATCCAAGGGTTAATTAAGCCTGTTGTTAGCGGGTGTACTTGTAGTAAAATACAGCGTGTTTTTCTCCCCCATTATATGACTAAATTTCTTCTGGTCATTTCTGGAGCGCATTTCATATCCAAGGGTTAATTAAGCCTGTTGTTAGTGGGTGTATTTGAAGTAAAATACAGCATGTTTTTCACCCCCATATATGACTAAGTTTCATCTGTCCATTTCTGGAGCACATTTAACCCCTTAATGACCTAGGATGTATGCATACGTCCTGAGTTTGAGCGATCGGCGCGGTATATCAGCTGTATATACAGCTGACATACCGCGGCATCGGCCCCGACCTGGGATAACTCCGGGGAGGAGGGGGGGGGGCCGTTAACTCCTTAATTATCGCGACCGTCGGGTCGCAATAACTATGGGAGACGCAGGAGGAACGGGTGGCAACAGCAGCGCACGATTGTGCACGATCCGTGCGGCTGCTTTGTGCTGACAGACAGCACGGAAGGCATAGAATGCCTTCCGGGTTGTCTGTGACGTCACGATGCCCGGCCGTGCCCTATGGGCATGGCCCGGCATCGTGTCTGACAGTTGTCATAGGAACCCGTACACAGCAACAAGCTGTGTAGTGATTCCTATTGAATGAGAGATCTAAAGATCACTCATTCAAATCCCCTATGGGGAAAAGTAAAAAAATGTGAAAAATAAGTAAAACACAAACACGAAAAATAAAATAAAAACACGTAAACCGCCCTTTTCCCCTTTACAAATGCCAATTGCCCCCAAAAAGATCAAAAATAAATAAAGTACCCATATTTGGTATCGCTGCATGTGTAACGACCTGCCCTATAAATCTGTCATGTTAATTTACCCGTACGGTGAATGCAGTAAAAAAAAAATCAAAAAAAAAAAATCACAGAATTAAGATTTTTGTTCATCCCGCAGCACATAAAATGGAATAAAAAGCGATCAAAAACTCCTATAAACACCAACGTTGTACCAATTAAAATGTCAGTTCATCCCGCAAAAAAAAAAGTTCTTACACAGCTCTGTATACGGAAATATAAAAAAGTTATGGCTCTCCGAAAATAGCGAGGCATAAATATTCTTTTACACACAAAAAACACTTTTTATTGTGTATAATTTGGTGTTTACACGTATTTGGTATTGTCGCATGCGTAATGACCTGCCCTATAAATCTGTCATGTTAATTAACCCGTACAGTGAACGGCATAAAATAAAAACAAAAAAAAATCACAGATTTAAGATTTTTGTTCAAAACCCCCCATTAACGCCAACGTTGTGCCAATTAAAACGTCAGTTCATCCCGCAAAAAAAGTCCTTACACAGCTCTGTATACGGAAATATTAAAAAAGTTATGGCTCTCAGAAAATAGCCATGCATAAATACTCTTTTACACACTAAAAACACTTTTTTTTAAAAGTGCTTCAACATAAAAAACTATATAAATTGGGTATCGCCGTAATCGTATCGACCCACAGAGTAAAGCTAACTTTATCACGGATACTGCACGGTGAGCGCTGTTAAAAATAAAAAACAGTACTAGGATTGAGGTATTTTCTTCGCCCTGCTTGCCAAAAAACGGATTTAAAACTGATCAAAAAATCTTGTCCCCTTACAAATGATACCAATAAAAATGTCATCTCATTCCGCAAAAAACAAGACTGTATACAGCTCCGTACACAGAAAAATAAAAAAGTTATAGCTCTCAGATTATGGTGATGCAAAAAAGTGTTTTCCTGTTTGAATAAAAGTGTTTTTATTGTATAAAATCAGTAAAAAAAAAAATATATACAGATTGGGTATCACTGTAATCGCATCGACCTGCTGAGTAAAGCTAGCATTTCATATATAACGCAGAGTGACCGTTATAAAAAATTAAAATAAAAAAAACTGTACCAGGATTGCTGTATTTTGTTCAAAGCGCCTCACAAAAACCTTAATGAAAAGTGAACAAAGCGTCATATGCCCCCCATAATGGTTCTAATAAAAGCATCAATTCACCCTGCAAAAAACAAGGCCCTACACAGCTCTGCACACAGCAAAATAAAGCTTGATTTATGTAAAATAAACAGAACTGTAATTAGGGCTTTTGTTTTGGGGATCAGATAAGAAGTCCTGTTAGTAGTTTGAGAAGCTAATCTGATCTAATTAGCATCTGAAAGCACAGCACAGCACTGCGCTGTATGCAAATGGGTCAGTCTGAACCAGGAAGTGACAGCGTATTTCATTCATGCATTCTCTGAAACTCTGAAGGGAGACAACTCCTTTAAGGGGTTAATATCCAAGGGTTAATTAAGCCTGTTGTTATTGAGTGTATTTGTAGTAAAATACATTGTGTTTTTCACCCCCATATACGAATAAATATTTTAGTGTCATTTCTGGAGCGCATTTCATATCAAAGGATTAATTATGCCTGTTAGTGGTTTTATATGGTGTAAAATACAGCGTGTTTTTCACACCCATTATACGACAAAATTTCGTCTGGTCATTTCGGGACATTTAATATCCAATGGTTAATTAAGCCTGTTGTTAGTGGGTGAATTTGGAGTGAAATACAGGGTGTACGTATTTATTTGCCCCATATATGCCTCAATTTCATCTGTTTTTTTTCTGTGGGCTATTTAATATCAAAGGGTTAATTTCTCCTCTTATTTTGTGGGTTAATTTTTAGTGAAATACAGGGTGTGCGTATTTCTGCCACATACATGCCTGAAATCCATCAACTTCAGACCGGTGGGGGTATTTTAATCTGTGGCCAAGAGTTAGTTTATTATTTTTTTGTGGAGAATTCTGTGTCAAATCCAGTGTTTCTGTATTTAAGCCCTACATACATCTCAAATCCAGTCTCTTGGGATATTGCTATTTGTGGCAAACAATTAATTTTTTATTTCATTGTGGTGATTCTGTTAAATGCTGATACATGTAGAGCCCCCCCAAAAGAGTGGAGAGGGTGTCATCAGTAATTTTGCATTGATACCAATCATTTTGCCATTTGTTTGATCTTTCAGTGTCCGCTTTCATTTGGTCAATAATCCATAATTGCTAAAGCCAAAAAGAAACAGGAGTTGAACCCAAAAATAAGTAAATGGAATATTTGCATGTGTTCTGTGTTTTGTATCCACTCCACAGATTAAAAAGAAGGGAAAAAACCAAACATAATGGCAATGTCATAGAGTGGTGGAGGGTGGAAACAGCATTAGAAAACTGAGAGAGTGCTCAGTTGGCAGCAGCATGAGGAGACTTGAGTGGTGAAGTGACAGCAGTGTCAGAAGGCTACGTAATGGCCCAGTGAAGAGTGGGGAAGTGGGTGGCAGTACCAGTACCAGTGGTAAAGATGGTGAGTGGTAGAAGAAGCAGCTGGCAGCAAATGTGTGGAATCAGGTGGGTGGCAGCATGAGAATAGTAGCTGAGACTGGTAGCCAAAAGAATCCAGGGTTTGGGGTCTGGTCCAGGTGCTGCTGCTGGTGGGTACCTAAATCACTAGGAGGTGAGGAAAGCTACTACAGACTTAGGTTGCTGCTGATGGAGCTGGTACTGCTCGTAACCCCCATACTCCCACAGCAGCCATGGCAGTGGTACATGAGCGTTGATGAACCCACCCGGTCAGACCTGCTATATAGAGGATGGACCATGGCGAAGATAGGCAGCGGCCAACTGACTACATAGGATGTCTCTATAGTAGTTGAGTTTGTCCTCCATCTTAGCAGGTGAAAAAATGCCCCCATTTGGGACCGGTAACGAGGGTCCAAGAGAGTGGAGAGCCAGAAGTCAACCTTCTGCCGGATGGTGAAAATTCAGCTGTCACTAGCCAGGCAAATCAGCATGTAGCGGGCCATCTGTATAAATGACTCTGAGGGACTCCCTGCCTCCATCTCCACTGTATACTGCCACAGTGTGTCTGGGTCATCTGCCTCGTCTTCCTAATCCTCCGGTTGATCCTGCTCCTCTCCTGTCACCTGAATAAAAAAAAACACTCATGTCGCCAGACACTGCTTGTGCTCCAATGTCTTCCTCCTCCAGTTCAGCCCCCACTGGACTCATGTGGCCGTGAGATGTAGTCGCCACGTCTCCAGTACCCTGACAAGACAGATTGGACAGGAGCGAGATCAGCTTCTGCACTTAGGGATGGCTAGACACATACTGCTGTCTCTTGGCAATCATCTCGGTGAACGACTGCTGGCATCATGAGTGCCGAGGAGCAGGAGTATCTGGACCAGTAGATGAGGTGGTGAGTTGTCTTCGGCAGAGGTGGTGAAGCTTTGACTGCCTGAAATGGGAGGCATGCCACTGGGTGCTGCTGCTGTTGCTGCGACAGGATGAACCACCATATCTAAGAAAAGTTTCTCCCAGGCCACTGTATGGTGACACTGCATGATGTTGATACAGGGCTGTGGTGCCAATGTTAGGTCCGTGGTCACCCTTTACTTTCTGCCCACAGATTCGACATATAGACATGTTCGCCTCCTATGGTGTCTTGGCAAAAACCTGCTACACCACTGAGTAGGTGATTTTACCACCAATGCTCTGCACTGACTGACTGTTACAGCCGCTGACCCGGTGAGTCCCCGTGCCGCTACTTTCTTGGACCTGCAAAATGGGTGGTCTAAATTGTGGCCATTTGGCTCCCATCCTCACACTGCTGCCACCCTGATGACTGCCGGCCACACTACCGAATTGCGGGCTGCGCCAGTGTCTGACACGCAAGCTGCCGCTCTCTTCTCCCAATGATAATGATGAAGTCCTTCTACACTCTTGGTCTGGGTCAGCTCATAGCATCACATGGCTTTCAAAACCACCTGTATGCTGATGACACCCAACTTTAAATCTCCGGCCCAGACATTAACTCTCTATTGTCCAAGATCCCAGATTGTCCCAGATCGTCCAAATCCTCCTTCTTCTCCTCGCATCTCCTAAAACTTAATTTAGAGAAAACTGAATGCTTCCAGGGCCGAGACAATGGGTAGTTGAGGGTAGGCGACCGTCTAGGGCGCCACTTCATCCCAGGCAGAAAACAGAGCACAAGGAGGCATGGAGTGTGCTGAATTTTCCATTTGGGGGGCACTTTATGCCTTGTTTAACTATGGCACCAGAATACCTTGTCCCTGCATTGCTTGCTACACCCGACACCCAAGTGCGATCGGCTACATCGTTTAGTGTTTGCCTGTCACCGCCGTCCTCCTCAATGGTGTCGCTGTACAAAGCCTGACCGCTCGCAACATAACCCCCCATGCCACTCTCCTCATCACTACTTGCCTGCTTCTGCAAGAAGCAGAGAATGTCTTCCCCACCTCTTTGCTGCCCACTGTCCTCAAATAGTTTGCCCTCACTGTATAGTGGTGCAGCGTAGGGATGAGCGATAATAATCGACAAAGTTGAAATTGGCACGATTTTTAGGCTGATCGGAAATTTCCGATCATGCGAAATTTTAGGTGACAATCTTACAGATAATCTTTTACTATCGCGCCATTTTCAGCGTTTCCTGTCATTTTGCCGGCCAGCAAATCAGCTTAGAGCATAGAGCAGGGTGAGCTGGGTGTGTGACGTCATGACTGTGATCTGTATGGATGTCATTGGCTGGAAAAATCACATGACCTCGTTTTGCATAGACCAGCGTCTCCTGTTCAGCATCAGTCTTTCAGTGTCTAACATTAGAGCAAGACGTCTGCTGCGTGTCTCTCAATACAGCTCAGCTCAGAGAGACCGTTCTTTTTCTTTATTCATACAGACAACTATGCTTTTAGCTGTGAACATTAGAATATAGGTAGATTAGAGAATTTCAGTTCTTATTTAGTTAGACAGAGACTTTTAAAGAAGCATCTAGCGTTGTCCATCCGCGGGGAGGGGTGAGGGGGTGGACGGATGGACAGACAAACAGGCTTTGGAAATGAGGGTGCATATTGTGCAACCCAGACTCTGCTTTGAACCTACATTGAAATGGCCTTTTTTAACCACTTTTTGGCCAGCACACCTCGCACCTGAGGTGAAATTGTACCTTTTATTATGTGCGTCCCAGTTTTTTTCATATAGCCATGTTGTACGCCAATTTTGATACAGAGATTTTCTAGTAACTTTTCTCGTTTGTCATTGCTGCAAAAAATGCAATTTCTGACCCGTGTAGCTTTTAAATAGCTGTATTGCACTTTGGTACGCACCATTTTTTTTTTTTTAAATAGCCACGTTGTATGCCAATTTTGATACAGAATTTTTCTAGTAACTGTTCTTGTGTGTCATTGCTGCAAAAAACCAAGTTTCCATACGTGTAACTTTTAAATAGCTAATTGCACTTGGGGAGGCCCAGTTTTTTTTCCAAAGAGCCATCTTGTAACTTGAAATTTTGGATACAGAAATTTCTAGTAACTGTTGGTGTATTTCATTGGTGTCAAAAAAACCTTTTGTTATCCTATAAAACTTTTAAATATCTGTTTTGAGCACGTGGTAGGGCCAGTTATGTTCAAAAGCCACCTTTTACTTAAATTTGGAGTACAGAAATTTTGCAGTAATAGTGGTGTTTTTCATTGGTGCAAAAAACAAACCTTTTGTCATCCGTATAACTTTTAAATAGCCTGTATTGCACTTGGGTGCGGCCCCAGATTTTTTAGTTCAAATAGCCACGTGTACGACAATTTTTGACATTTGTGCTTGCTGCAATTTCTCATCCGTGTAAGCTGTTTGAGATAGTTTTTTTTAATTGCACTCGTGAGATCACAGTATGGCGCAGATAAAACGCAACTTGTATGAGTAGTTTTTTGAAACTATCAATTCCTAGTCCTACTGGGCAGTTGTGTAAATCTCTGGGTCCTGAAGGAAGAACACCGCTTGATTTGGTCTTACGGGTTCTTCCCCCAGACAGGCATTTCACAGGTAATTCGATAGAAACAATTTCAGTTTCTCATCCTAGTTGGCTGTTGGAAATTGAGGGATTTAAAGAGATAGCTGTGGATTATGCCGTCTTTCAATAAGAGAACCTGTCAAAAATTTCTTCCATACCTTTTTAATATTTTTGATCTTCTGAACAGTAGCGAAATGCAGTGTGGTAACGAGCAAATAGGGGTGTAGGACACAGAGGTAAGAAAATATTAGAGAAGGTGCTCCTTGTCAGTGCTGGCTACAGACACGCAAGCCACGGATATTCGGTTATATCAAGACTATCAGGCCCTGTCATCGCTGGTTTGGTAGGCCCTGTGAAATCTCGTACCGAACAGCTTGCGCCAATCTGTTGTTTTTCAGGTGGTTAATGCAACCTGCACCCGCATGTCTTACCTCTTTGTCCTCCCAAGCCACGAACACAAATTTCGTCACATCATCGTCAGCAACCGTTTCCAATCATGAAGCGAAGGCAGCCCAAATGTCAACTCGTGTACCCACCACTCTGTGATAATTCTATTTTTCTAAACACCGTCTTTGATTACAAAATGCGGTTGGATTCAGAAGGCATTTCAATATACCAGAGGCCAAAGAGTTGTATTTGTCCTGCTCTGACACCCAAGTCGCTGGGGAAAAAAAATATCCCCAAAAACAGAGGATGAGAAGGAAGCCAGGCCATCGACAAAAATCCCAGGGGGTCGGCAAACGCCTTGCGTGCCTAGTGCTTGTAGCCTGCAGCTCCAGGATGCAGAATGTCTAGGAAAGGAAGTCACCTGTGTTGATGATGATTATGCGCCATTGCAGAGTCCAACGTAGTCTTTTCAGCAGAATTTGCTTGCGAAGCTTCATCACTGGACATGAGGAAGACGACGGGGGTAGTGTTTAGTACGGGTTTCCGCCTCAAAATTGGATAGGTCGGTCGCACAAGTCCGCTGAGATTATTCTGCCAGCCACAGATCAGCGGAAACACTGCATTGAAAAGGTTCCAGGACCTCTCAGCCTGTGCCTATTTTCGAGCAAGCCCTCTGATTCACCCACTATGTCATATGCCAGCCTTATGCCGTATACTCAGCAGTTCCGATAGGTTAAGAATCTTAGGTGTTTAATCACCACAAACATGCTAGTCACATTCAGCGAATGCATGAGTTGAAATGGAGGGAACACTTGGCGAAAGAAGGCCACACGTGATTCGGCGGGCTTCCAACCAAGTGTCACACCCTCGTGCATCAGCCTCCCTCCTCCTCCGCCATGAACCAAGCGTTCCTCACTGCCTATGTATCCAGAGTCTGATCAAGGATCAGCCTCCGCTTCAGCCTTCCACCATTGCCCGAGTGGCCACCAGCAACATCCATAAGACCCCATCCTACCCCTTCTCCTTTCCACCATTTTGACCTGCCACGCCGGACAGTGGCCGGTCTAGCAGACAGCCTTCTGTCTACCAGTTTGGGAGCAGAAAGGAAGACCACTTTAACTCAAACCATCCCAAAGCCAAAAGCCTGAATGTCGCAATGCCAGACTTTTGCCTTGGAAATGTTTTGCCTTTCTGTCTGGTGGGACCACAGATGGGGTTTCCGCCACATCCATGGCCCTTGCCTGCCCTCCAATACCAGATGCCGAGCAGGCATTTCTTTTCCAGAAAAAGCCGTCCCTGCCCTGGTCAGCCACGTGTCCATCAAAAATTTCAAGTGCGCTGTCCTGCATCTTGTGTCCAGCAAAGTCCATCTGACCACCGATAATGGGACTATTAAGCACTGGTGGTGGGGGGGGGGGTGAGGGGTGTTGGCGGGCTTATGGCCACTAAACTCTGTGACAGCTCACTGGGTAGCTGGGTGAATGACTCTGTTGGTAACGGTGACTCTCATTCTCGGCGCACTACGTCTTCAAAACGCAGGATGGTTGCAGGGTTCTTTTCCCCCAAGGTCCTCTGATAGCATCACGTGCCCGAAAGAACTCAATGCCATGTTGTAATTAATCTGTCCCCCTTATGGGGAGGATCCCGTTAACACACAGGTCCGGAGCTGTGGACTGCCTTCGCAACGAGACCGAGCGCTGTCTGGGTGACAAGAACCTTGTGGCCAGGCAAGGAGTTGTGCGATAACGTCGAAATCTTGCTGGCTGCCCTTAGAAATCGTTTAGGCTGAGCACATCCCTTGCCTGGCACACAACATGAACCTCGTCATCCGAGAAATTTCTAAGCCTACCCGGGTCTGGACTGCCTGCTGAGGAAGGCTCGAGGGCGAGCTCACACTACCTGCATGTTCGCACCTGGCTTCGTGCCCGCCTGGCTTGCGTTGAAGCGTCAAGCTCGCCTCCCGTCCAACCGTCCTCATATTTGACGTGCAACACGCTGGAATTCCCACCCTCCACTTCTGTCCACCCCCCCTGCGATTGTGGCAGCAGCGCAATGCCAGTGCCAGCAGTACTGACGGGTGACCACAAGAAGCTGACAAGGCAGCGGTTGCTGGACCAGTCGGAGTGTTTAGCCACCGAGAGGTTAGAGGCAGTTAAAGAGCTCTGCACCATCCTTGGCCAGGTTTTGAAGAAGCCACCAAAATGGTCAGTGCGGACAATGCCCTTGATCAGCATGAACGATTGTGGTGATGCTTAGTATCTTGAACTAGTCGTTGGACACTCTGAAACAGTCAGTTTCACCAGCGATGGAGGAGGAGGCGTACACAGATTGCAGAACACAGAGCCTTTTCTCTCCGTCGAATTGCCATAAGGCCCAACAGTTTCAACAACTTTATAGGTCTTCTTTAGGCAGGTGGGGTTGGGGGGGTCCCAGGCTATTGCAAGTGGCGCCTCAGCTCTTAGGGTACAGTATCTGAGGCAAGTCGGGGATGTGTTGGAGCTGAGGCGGAGGAAGCGAAGGAGGAAGAGGATGAGGTTTTCCTGGGCACCGACATTACCGATGTCTCTGCCTTGGAAAGAGGTTGGCACGGATTTGAGGCGGAGGAGGAAGATGATGGAATGAATCAGATTTGCTATTGCCCCTTGACCTAGATGCTTGGGGATCAAACAAGGTTCCATAATCTCACAATGATGCTTGGATGCCCATTTTCCTCCAACATGATCCTCGCATTAAGGCCATGAAACTTGAACAACATGTTTACTGGGTGTCCACCTCCGTCAAATCCCTCGTCAAAGCCAAACTAAGCCACTTTCTTGTCCACCCCACCCAAATAGAGAGTAAAATTGCAGGAATTGGAGACCGTGCTAATTGATCAACTGGAGCATCTGTTTGCGTCTGCTTCACGTTCTTCAAATGGACCACGGTGGCACAACGTCAGCAACGGACCGCAGTAGAGTGCCAAAGTAGTCCGCATGCAGCAGCAGCAAGCATTGTGGCAGAAGTTCAATGGGTTGACCTCTGGCAATCCTTATTACCACCTGCACCAACGCATGTATGGCAAGGCACACATCCAATCACACAGAGACCAGCTTAAGATCATGGTGCACGACACTGCGTCACAGACACAAATGTTTTTGGAAAGTTTCCGGACCCAATCGACATTTCCTGGGTATCCAAAATGTGACGAATGGGCCGGAGCTCGCTCGCCACGCCATAGGAGGTGTTGTCCTGTCCAGCAGTGCCATCTCATATCTGACGGACCTTCAGCACAAGTTGGAGGAGTTACAGACAAACGCGATCCGGCTTTCATACAGTAATGTTGATTGTTTGACTTGTTCATCAAGATGAATCAGGCATGGATCTCTGATGTATGTTGTTGCTCCCAATTGCCGAAGGGTCCACCGATAGTTTGCGGTCTACGTCACATTCCTCTTCAAACAGAAATGGTCCTCTTTAAAAAAAAAAAAAATTTAAATGATCATTTCTTACTGCTATTTTTATTCTCATTTCCCAAAAGTTCATTTTGCTGGTTTTGCTGTGAGGAGAATGTAAAAGGCACCAATTGTACAAGGTTTCATGAAAAAAACGTATTCCATTTACTAATTTCATATTTAAAATTTTTCGCACTGTCAATGGTTTTGGGGTCATGGTGCTGTGAGATACAGCAATAATCAAGGTCCTTTGGAACAGAAATGTGGCTTCTAAGTGGCATTTCTCCCTCACAATTTTTAACAGTGGCTGAGGTCATTATTATAATTTTTGGGTCATGCTGCAGTGAAATGCAGCTATACTACAGGTCCTATTATAAAAAAATGTGGTTTCTAACAGACATTTGTTCTTCACAATTGTCAAGAGTGGCCAAAGGGTCATGTTTTAAAATTTTTGGGCTTGTTTGCTGTGAAATACTAGCTATTATACAGGTCCAATTAATATAAAAATGTGGTTTCTAACAGACATTTGTTCTTCATAATTGTCAACAGTGGCTCAAGGGTGATGTTTTGATATTTATGGGGCATGGTGCTATCAAAAACAGGAATAGGTAGGACACTGTTAATGGACACATATTGCAAAATGACTTGTTTTTGCAAGATCTTTAACATAGCTAGCAATCCTTGTAGTGAGGCAACCCGTTTAGTACAATAAAAAAAAGAGAAACAAAGACGTGGTGGGATTCCATCCTATTTTAAAAATGTGTTTTCTAGAATTAAACTACTGAAAAAAATGCATGTACAAAATAGCTGATACAAATATTCCTCTGAATTGTACAAAGGAGGTACAGGAAGACTTGAATAGATGTAGGTTATTCAGAGGACATGGTGTATGGAGCACATTCGCCACCCCAAGAACAGGGACAATTTCTTCCAACACGTTGAGTAAAACGAGAAAAAGAATGCCAAGAAAAAGGGCACCTGAGTGAAACAGGAGTGTCAACAACCAGCATTTCCAAGTGAAGCTCAATTGGTCCGCACTCATACGGAGGGGCAAGAGCTCTCGTAGAGGCAGAAATTTCTCAATCGCTACCCAGGTCTTGACTGTGTACTGAGGAAGGCTGGAGGTCTTAGCTCACACTTCCGCACTGTTTTCGTTGCTCCGTCATAAGGGAATTTTTGCTGTGTTAATGGATGACGGACGCCAGCCTGGGCTCTCACCGCATCCACTGTAACTCAGACCCTGGTAGTTGAACCAGCGTGTTAAAAGATGACTAACACCAGCCCTGGCTCTCACCTCACCCACTGTAACTTCGGCCCTGCTAGCTGAACCTGCGTGTTAATAGATGACGGACACCAGCCCTTGCTCTCACCACACCCACTGCATGTCCGGCCCTGCCAGCTGAACCTGCGTGATCCACGTTTACAGCCTCACCTGCCTTGATCAGTAATTTCCTTCAACCCACTTGACAGTAGAATGGGGACATCTGTTTCGTTTGCTTCACATTCTAATGTCACGGTGGAACAATGTCACCAGTAGAATGGCAAGTAGCTCTAGCAGCAGCAGTATTGGAAAAAGAGTTGTTATTAACATAGTTTATTTCTTATTGCGAAATTTTCTGCTGATGGTCCATATGGGCACCTGTACGGTTTTTTGGGTCATGCTGCGTGACAGTATATGGATAGTCCATGTCCATTTCACTAAAATACTGCTTCAAAGACTACTTTCTTCCGGCACTTTTTAATCTGTGGGTCATGCAGGTTTGAGGGTCATGCTGTGGTCCAGGATAGACATAGTCAGTGTCCAGTTCAACTAAAATGGTGGTTGAAAGACTCCTTTTTCCGGCACTTTTTAATCTGTGGGTCAGACAGGTATAGGGGTCATGCTACAGTCCAGGACAGGTATAGTCAATGTCCAGTTCAACTAAAATGGTGGTTCAAAGACTCATTTTTCTGGCACTTTTTAATCTGTGGTTCAGACAGGTTTAATGGTCATACTGCGGTCCAGAACAGGTATAGTCAATGTCCAGTTCAAGTAAAATGATGGTTCAAATAATACTGCCTTCTGGCACTTTTTAATTTGTGGGTCATGTAGGTTTAAAGGTCATGCTGTGGTACAAGACAGGGATAGTGAATAGTCTGTGACTTTTTTTCTGTGACTCTTATAACCTAGTTGTCTTGCCTAAGATGTAGCACATATCCAGTTTACTGTTGTGGATGTTAATTCCAGCTTCTACAGCCCTGTTTGTGTGCAAGAATGAAGGTGTTGTTCCTCTCCCATAGACTTTAATGGTGATCGGCGATAATCTGTTATCGACTATCGGATATCGTCATGATAATTGCCGATATCGACTATCGAATCGATAACGATAATTGACACAATCGCACATCACTAGTATTAATCCCTCAATCTACAAAATCATTCAAACTAAAAAATTGTACCAATAAGAACTACACTTCATCCTGCAAAATATGCCTCCTCACTAAAGTCCAAAGGTGGAAGAACAAAAGCTATTGGTCATAGAAAATGGCGCTGCGGCACAAATTTAAGAAATTAGAGAATGTTTTTATATTTTTAGACATAACCAACATATTTGTTACCAACCTGCAGAATACAGATAACACATCATTTAAACTGAAGAGTAAACATCATAAAAACTGCTTCAAACATGGTGCAAGTACATTTGTTTTTCACACTTCACTTGACTTAGATTTTACAGTAAGTGGCTCCATTGAAAAGCACATTTTGTTCCGCAATAAACAAGCCCACATATATTGATGGAAAAGCCAAAAAAGTTATGGCTTTTGGAAGGCGGAGAGGAAAAAAAAAGAAAAATTAAGAGCCATATTATTAAAGACAACCTGTAAGGTTTCTAATGCTGTCATGAAGGTGACATAAGGTAGTAACAGATCCACTGTTTACTGTTAAGCAAAAGCAATTTAGAAAATTTTGTTCTCAGCAGAAATAAATTCAGCGTATGCATGAGCCACTTCACCATGCCCGACACTGATTGACACTTCTACTAACTTCCGTATCACTGTGAATAGGTAGAAATCTGACTATGAGTGTCAAATGGCCAGGCCAAGATAGCCACTCACAAATGTGCTTAATTCATCTCTGCTAGCACTGGCAGCATGTTGCAGAGATCAGAACAAAATTTCTCTGCATTGCTTTTAGACGTGACATGGGTTATCCCTGTTAAAATGGGGCTAACTCGTAACCAAATAAGAAGTAACAATCGGCCCTGTGAATGTAAAATCCTGGGAAGAAATTGGAGATATTGCCTTGGATTTCGGTCAAAGATTCCACATCAGATTTTTCCCACAGGGAAAACCCGGCATGTGAATTTACCCTTAACTCCTTAACAAACGCCCACTGACTTTAGATGTTGGGCTGTGCAGGTCGCTAATCTGCAGCGGTGCCTAGAGACGTCGCTGCAGCTAAAGGAGTTTTTTGTCTCCAAGCGCCGCAACTGGGCTAGGAACAGAGCTTTAGTTAATAGCTCTGTTCCTAGAGCAGTCTCTGTAAACGGAGGTTTCCTCCGCTTCCTGATGCTTAACCTTTTGATTGCTTCGGTTTGTAACCGCGGAATAATCAAAGGGCATTCCCCTGCTCCAGTGACCCAATGGAGTCCAGGGACCTAGAGTAGCCCCAGGGCTGTCTGTATAACATGCCTGCTGTCAGGGCACACTCACTATGTATGAATTGAATGCGTTGAAGTTCATTTTCTCATCTCTTTTTCAGTGCATAATGCGCCTGAATGTATGAAAGTGTTTTTTGTGCGTTCATAAAGGGTGTGCAAAGTTCATCATGCTTCGCCTGTGAGTTAGCCGCATTACGAAATTTAGGCGTATTAGTAATGCGCCTAACAAGAATGAAGGCTAGAAGAATAGCATGTCAGTGAATAAAAACTATGGTACTCATCTTGCTTGGTGGATCACAGGTCCCAGCAAGACCTGTGGTGTGCTGGCTCTTGCTGTATATAGAATAAAGGGGAGAGCAGCAAAAATAAATTTCAAATTTAATGTAGTAAATATTAAATATTAAAAAATCTGAATAACATAATCAATGGGTTATTTAATTAAAACTTAACTTAAGATTCTAATAATTTGAAATACATTTTATAGGAGATATTTTTATATTTTGGGGATATTAAATATTTTTATATCAATTTTATATTATAACATTGTTTATTAAATTTAAATAATTTAATTTTAAATAGTTTGATAATTATAGTTTATTACTTTTTATTATTGTACTTGTGTAAGTTGAGAAATATTTGACATTTTTTCCCATAACAGCTCCACTTCGACTCCTCAGGCTCAGGCAGACCATATTAAAATAGGTCTGCCTATTCAAGCAGTAATGAGCCTAGTTTTGCCGAACCACTTTCATAAATGTGTGTAATATTACGAGTGTGGTGTGACACTCCCCCAGAATGCCCCTTCATGTTAGGCGCATTAAAAAGTGTTGAGTCTTTCGGAAAAAGGAACCAAAACACATTCATTAGGCGAATTACACATCGTAGCCGGATCACTTTGGTGCATATGATGCCAGAAAAGGGTGAAAAACCCGATCGTACATGTCTCCCATAGTGTAATGTATTAGCATGTATGAATATGCTAATTAGAGATGGACGAATATCTAAAAAATTCGATTCACCAACTTCGTCTAATTTTCTGACAAAATTCGTTTAGACTCGAATTACTTCGGGACGAATCGCGTTACAAAACAGTTATTTCCTGGCTGCAGAGAGCCTGTACGGTGCTGTAGAACGTTGTGCCATGCTTAAATATGCAGAGGGAGCATGGTTTTGTCTTCATACAATGCTGTGTTTTAGTATGACACTCACATGACTGCCGTCGCTTTTAGAATCGCTTCACTCTAAAATTCCGTGTGCACTTACGGGGGCAAAACTGACCAAAAAACTCAAATGGGAACGCAGCCTGACAAGGTAACGTCAGCGCCAGCTGGAAAGAAACGAGCTGAGGGCTAAGATACCACAATAGCATCAACGAACACAGAAGTAGGTTACTGGAGCCACCACAGATCGCAGCACATAAGGGGACGATGGCTTAGCCACGCCAGGGAGCGGAATCTAAGTAGGTCCCGGTTTTCACCAGAGCCTGCCGCAAAGCGGGATGTACTTGGTGCGGCGGGAGTCTACCAGGTCGCTACCCCTGACGTGACTTGCTTGCGGTGGCAGCCAAGGTGTAGCAAGGTACAAAATCGAAAGGCAAACTCGGAGTCGGGGACAAGCGTAAGGTCAGGACAGCCAGCAAGGATCGTGGTCAAGGGACGGAGGCAAGAGATATCGTACACGGATATGACAGACGAGGCTCAAGGAGGAGGCGGAGGTGATTTTTCCTGTCTGTTATTTGGACATTCGATTCACATTCTTCATACTGAAGAAGCTCATCCAAAGCCAGTTTTGCAGCATTTGCTTTTGCTTCACCATTCTAGTTTTGTACTAAATTCCATCACTAATGGCACCGAATGCAAAATAAGCACCTAAAACATTCCCTGTAGTTAGGGTCTCCTTCAATTCCATACGCTGCATTTGAACAAATTGGTGTCACGCAGAAACTGGATTCAAACTACCATGTTTATGCTTCATAATAAACAGCATTGGAATTTTTTTTTTAGGTATTAATGATGAAGCTGATGGAGGTAGAATTTCCTTGGCCAAAAATGGTTTCAGAACGTTAGCAAACTGACTACGGAGGATTTATCTATAGTACTTGAGTTTGTCCTCCCACTCAGCAGCTGGAAAAAAGGCTCCCATTTTGGACCGGTAGCGAGGGTCCAAGAGGGTGGAGAGCCAGAAGTCATCTCTCTGCCGGATGGTGACTATTCGGCTGTCACTAGCCAGGCAAATCAGCATGCTGCGGGCCATGTGCGCAAATGATGCTGTGGGACTCCCTGCCTCCACCTCCACTGTATACTTCCACGGTGCTTGGGGGTGTTTGGGGGACAGTGGCACAATGATATAGTGTTGAGTTCACGGCAGCAGCCACAGCAGCAGCAAGAGGTCCGACAGTGGCACAATGACAGAGTGTGGCGGGCACGGCAGTAGCCACAGTAGCAGCATGATGTCAGAGAGTGGCACAATGACAGAGTGTGGAGGTGGCACAAACAGGAGTAGGCCACAGAGTGGCACAATGACACAGTGTGTAGGTCACGGAAGCAGCCACAGAAGAAGCATGAGGTCAGAGAGTAGCACATTGACAGAGTGTGGAGGTGGCACAAACAGGAGTAGGCCACAGAGTGGCAAAATGACAGAGGGTGGAGGTCACGGCAGCAGCACCAGCATGAGGTCAGAAAGTGGCACAATGAAATTCTGGAGGTGGTAAAAACAGGAGTAGGCCACAGAGTGGCACAATGACTTAGTGTTGAGTTCACAGCAGCAGCCACAGCAGCAGCATGAGGTCAGACAGTGGCACAATGACAGAGTGTGGAGGGCATGGCAGCAGCCACAGCAGCAGCATGAGGTCAGAAAGTGGCAGATTTACAGTGTGGAGGGCACGGCAGCAGCCATGGCAGCAGCATGAGGTCAGACAGTGGCAGATTTACAGTGTGGAGGGCACGGCAGCAGCAGCAGCATGAGGTCAGACAGTGGTACAATGACAGATTCATGGAGGTGGCAACAAACACAGGAGTAGGCCTACAATGGGGGGTGGTGCCCTACCTGGCAAACCAGAGGGCACTACACATGGCTACAATGAGGGGTCTATACCTGGGGCAACATAGTAGCGTGGCAGCATCTACCTGGACGTACAAATGGGGGGGTCTACCTGGCAACAGAGGGGGCACTACCTGGCTACAATGGGGGCACTACCTGGCTAACAAGTGGGGCCTCTACAGCTGCTAACAATGGGGGCACTACCTGGCTAACAAAGGGGTGCATCTACCTGGCTAACAACGGGAGGCATCTAGCTGGCTACAAATTTGGCTCTACCTGGCTAAAGAGGGGGCTCTACCTGGCTACAGAGGGAGCATCTACTTGGCTACAAGGGGGCATCTACCTGCCTGTAAGAGGCACTACCTGGTTATGGGGGGCTACTACCTTGCTATAAGGGCATCTACCTGGCTTTCTTCCAAAGCCGTTATGCAGTTAGGTGGAGTGGGTGTGGCTTTTTGAAGGGGCGTGACACACCGACAAGATGGGCATACCCATGCAAACATTTGCCGCGGCGCGCTCAGCGCGCCGCCCTCTACGATCTCCTGCTTTTTCAATTTCAAAAGTTGGCAACTATGACAATGACACAGTGTGGAGGTGACGGCATCAACAGCAGCAGCAGCATGAGGTCAGATAGTGGCACACTTACAGATTGTGGAGGTGGCACAAACAGGAATAGGCCACAGAGTGGCACAATGACAGAGTGTGGATGTCATGGCAGCAGCCAAAGCAGCAGCATGAGGTCAGAGAGTGGCACAATGGCAGAGTGTGGAGGTGGCACAAACAGGAGTAGGCCACAGATTGGCACAGACAAAGTGTGGAGGTCACGGCAGCAGCAACATGAGGTCAGATAGTGGCACAATGACAGAGTGTGGAGGTCACGGCAGCAGCCACAGCAGCAGCATGAGGTCATACAGTGGCACAATGACAGAGTGTGGAGAGCACGGCAGCAGCCACAGCAGCAGCATGAGGTCAGAAAGTGGCACAATGATAGAGTGTTGAGGTCACAGCAGCAGCATGAGGTCAGAGAGTGGCACAATGAAAGAGTGTGGAGGTGGCACAAACAGGAGTAGGCCACAGAGTGGCACAATGACAGGATATGGAGGTGACTACAGCAGCAGCAGCAAGAGGTCAGAGAGTGGCACAATGACACAGTGTGGAGGTCACGGCACCAGCAACAGCAGCAGCATGAGGTCATAGAGTGGCACAATGACAGAGTGTGGAGGTGGGTGGCAATACCAGTCCCTGTAAAGATGGTGGTAGTCAGATGGAGACACTGGTAGCAGATGTGTGGCATCAGACGGGTGGCAGCATCAGAATAGTGGCTGAGGCAGGTAGTTTGAATCCAGACTCATTTCTCAAAGTTTGGGTGAGGTGTCATGGCTGATGTAATCTGACCCCAAAGGGGCATTGGTGTTTTGGAAACCCGGGGCCGATCCACGCCTGATTCATCTTACAAAGGCCCAGTAAACCCCACTTTTTGCCGTAAAACAAGGGGGGTTTACCCTTTGGGGGTAACGTTGGCCCCCGCCGAAACTGAAAAACCCCCGTTTCTGATCCCACACACGGGCCGACAGACAGCTTTCCCACTCCCAAACTGGCAATTCCCGCCACACACCCTTTTTTCCGGGCTTCCCCCCAGTAGTCCAGGGGGAATTTTCCCTAATTTGAGTGCGAGTTTTTGTCCAAGT
The DNA here is from genome assembly GCA_025379985.1 of Phyllomedusa bahiana. Lineage (NCBI taxonomy): Eukaryota > Metazoa > Chordata > Amphibia > Anura > Hylidae > Phyllomedusa > Phyllomedusa bahiana. The sequence goes on along the minus strand of JAODAL010019893.1, from coordinate 20,804 downwards.
AGGGCCCCCCAAACTAGTTTTTGAGCTTTTATTATCGACAATTTGAAACCCGGCACAGTTTTTAATGTTGATCGAAAATTTTTAGATCAGGGGGGGGGGGGGCGATAATTTGGGTTTTAAAATCGTGCATCACTATTAAGATCGCCCATTTTGGCGTTTCCCTGTCATTTTGGGGGGCCCAAAAATCAGCTTACGAAAAAAGAGAGGGAGATTGGGGTGCGACATCATGACTGGGATGTTTTTGGGTTTCGATTGGCGGGAAAAATACATGACCCTTTTTTACATAGAAAAAGCGTTTCCCCTTTCAAGGGCCCCCAGGTCTCTCAGCGTCTCAGAGCAAAGGACGTGCGCTCTGCTTGTGGGCAAAACAGCTCAGCAAATTATTCTATTTTTTTCACAAAAGAAACCTCCCACTATTAGCTGTGGGTCCCTTACAATTTTGGGTTTGATTAGAGTTGGAAGATTTTTTGTATTAGGTGAAAAATTTTAAAAGGGGCATTTTACCGCTGTAAAGTTTCGGGGGGGGGCGGGGGGGGCCCCCGGGGGGCCCAAAAAAGACAAGGGTCTATAAAAAACTGGATAAAATTCACCAAAAACTTTGTATAAAACCTTGCACTCAATAGCTTTATTTTTAACATTTTTTTATTGGGAAAAATTTTCCCCGGATATTGGGCAGCCTGAACCTTTTATTAGGGTAAACATCTTTTCTATAACTGCAGGTTTTCTTTGTTAGGTGCAAAAATCCACTTTTATTATCAGGGATACATTTTTTGATAGGTGTTCATTTTCAAATTTTGGGCCCCTTCCCCCTTTGTTTATATATCCCCCTTGCACTTAAATTTTAATCCAGCAATTTTTTTAGTCCCCCACAGGGGAATTTTTAAAGGGCCAAAAATATCTTTTATTATTCGAATAAAATAACAATACGAAAAAATCCTAAAAAAAACCCAAACCTAAAATATAAAATTTTAATATATAAACCCCTAAAAAAAAACGGAAATTTCGTATCTCAGTCAACCTTTTTCAAATAATTTTTTTAAACAATAAAACACTGTCCCCATCTAATTTCCCCACACTTGCCCTTTTAAAAAGACCAAGTAAACGTCCCCAAAAAGGACCCTAGTCTTTGTAGGGTCACCCCATTAAATCCTTTATGTCCCCATCAACCAACCCCGAAACTAACAAATATATTTCTGTACAGGTTTTTTAAAAATAATTTAATTTTAAAAAACCAAACCAAAAGTTATCACTAATTTCCTTTTAGAGTTCCCCAAAAAATACTCAAAGGCCACAGTCCACTGATAAAGAACAAGGGAATTTTTTCTTTCAATTTTAGGGTAAATGTCTAAACATATCGTTACGTGTAGGGGAACATAAGATACAGATTAATCAAACATCATCTCAAAGGATACATAAACTTATCCTGACGCGGTTTCCCCCCTCTTATTACTGGGTTTCATCAGGGAGGGATCTCCTAGCGGCGATGTCACACAGACTCAGATAGTAGTTCTAGATAAGCTGATGTTACTAAGTCCTGTATCCCATTCTTAAATAGGTTCCGAAATGGACAGTGTTTAACCGCCCTCAGGTGCGCTTCACCACTCGGCGTCTTCAAATCGATATTGCGCGATGCGCCAGGCATTAGTCGGGCATCATGGCACCAGCGACAGTTCAAGCCGCGCAACGCCGCAGATAACTCGGCATCTTCAGGTCGATTTCTGCGCATTTGCGCGGAAAGACGCGCTAACAATGACCATCCAAGCACCGATTCAGCCGCTGCCGTGCGCCGATAGATCTGCGTCACATTGATAACTGCGCATGCGCGACAAAAGTGGTATCATCACGGCCTAGATCATCTGCGCACGCGCCCCAACCAACGCGCGTTCCCACTTAAACTGTATCCAACCACATAATCTCAATTTTCAGCTATGTTATATGAGGAAGGATGTTCAGTTCTATTTCTCCATTTATCCCTGAGATTGGCGCAGCTCAACACACAAGCCAAACCTACACCATCAGCAGCTCGCAGAAACACAGCTTTCACACCCAAATCACAACCCAATAATTACGATATAAGGGTTACATACCACTGGCAGGCAACAAACAGTTACAGCTTATATAATAATTTATATCACATTCTTGGTGGCTTAGATAAAAAACGTTTCCTGTATAACTCCACCACATATTCCTAATGGCCAATTATACCCCCAAGAAGATCCTAAAGAGGATACTATAGAGCAAGAGAAACATCATTGAAAAAATGAATCAAAAATAACAGATGCAATGCAAGAGGATATTAAAGTTTCGCGTGTTCAAGAATATATTACAATCCTGAGTAATAGATCATATCTTATGGTATTCTGCCCAGATCAAACCATCAATTTCTATCCTTATGAGCCTACAGGATATTCCAAAAGAAACGTTGAATAATATATCACATCAGGAGATTTCAAATAAAACAGCCAAAATATAGAAGATCGTTAGACCTCTGGCTGTATAGATTTTCATTATACAAGGTCCACTTGTTTCCGTACACAAAGTAATAATTTTTATCAAAAATTTTCTTTCTTACGGTTGCGTTTTTCTTCTCCATACACGCCAAAAACATCATGACCGAGGAGTCTCCCTCCATGTCCATCCAGTTAGGCCTGGCAAGAGGGTTGTCACGTATATGTCGCACATCCCTAAGCTGTTCCACAAGGCGAATTTTTTTTGTCTAGTCGTCTTGCCTATATATTGTTTTGCACAGCTACAATTTACAGAGATAAAAACTCCCTGGGTACAGCAATTCATAAATCTCACGAATCGCATAGTTTCTTTCTGTTCACCGAACTCTTTAAACTCCTTGGTCTGGCCAGATATTACTTGCAAAATGTAACATCTTCCGCATCTAAAATTCCCAACGGTTTAAGTTCTCAACCATGTTCCTGTTAGTTTTGTGAAGGATAGTGGGCTGTTGAATCAGCCTATCCTCAATGACCTTCCTCTTCTATAGAGTCAACTTGAGGAGTTTTAGAGAGACAGTCAGCTCACTCTTTATTCACAATGCACTATACCCCCAATTTCTCCGCAAGGATCTTCAATACATCACATTTGTTTCGGTTGTTCATATGTGCCTATTATCCTATAAATGGGTTTCGTCATCTCTTGGTCACCCTCGGGTTATATAGATGGTTCCTGTCACCATCATGAAGGGAGTTCTTAAATGCAGGCTTACAGTACTGATGGAGGTGGAGGATATCCCTCTACAGGAACCTATCCTTGAAGGTATTTTGCTGTTGGTAAAAAATCTCTTATTTGGAGCGTTTCAACGTGCTTATACGCTAGGTATTGACCTTTGGGCTATAACTCTTCTTTTTGCTTTTAAGGGTGATGTCAGTCGTTTGAATCCCACCGATGAGTCCCATATTTGCAGTTAAATTGAATCAGCAATTTGTTGTCACCTCAGGTGATTGATAGGTGCACAAAAATTACCTTTTATTATCCGAATACCACTTTCAGTATACGGGTTTTTTCACTTAGGCGCAGGCACCTAGCGTCTTGTTGATTGATCTACTTTTGCCAGTTTAACTTTGATATAATACTGAATTTTATAGTCACCAAGGTCAATTGATAGGTGCCAAAAATACTTTGTATTATCTTGAATACATTATAAGATACGTGTTTTTTCACTTTGGCGCAGGCAGCTTTGTTGTTAGATCTACTTTGCAGTTTTATTTGAATCCAGCAATTTTGTTTTGATTTGAGAGATTTGAGAATAGCTGTGTTTTTGCGTCTTTTTAATAAGGAGGAACTTCCAAAACTGCTTCCATACCGTTAAAATTTTTTATTTATGACACATGGAGACGATGATTTCAGGTGTGTAGCGAGCAATGAAGGGGTGGTGTAAGGACATGGTGGTAGAGGTACGAGAGAAGGTGCTCCTTCCATTGCTGGCGACCAACTCGCATGCCAGCGAGATCGTCAGTTGCAGGACGTTCAGGCTGTCATCGCCTGGTCAGGGCCCTGGTGAATCTCAGTAACGAAACAGCATCGCCAATCTGTCCTTCAGTCGGTTAAATGGCAACCTCTTCCAGCAGTATTATACAACTACCTCGTCCTCACAGTCACGGCCCACAAATGTCGTTCATCAGCATCACCTGCATACGTTTCCAAACATGAAGCAGCTCCAAATGTCAACTGTTTCGTGTACCAATCCACTGTGCGAAAATCCATTTTCTGGAGTACCTCTTTGATGACAAATGCGGTTGGGTAGACGGCATGTTACAAAGATCAGAGGCCAAAGGGATGATTTTCTGTGCTATGACGCCAGTTATGATGCCCATCAGAGGAGGAGAAGGGAAGCCCGGTCACATCGGCAAAAATCTCCGGGCGGTCGGCAAGCCTGTGCAAGTCCTCTTGCTTGTAGCTCCGCAGCTCTGGATGCAGAATGTCAGGACGACCAAGTCACCTGTGTTGATTGATAGATTGATGACGAACATTGCGGATCAAGTGGTCTCTTTCTGCAGAATTTGCTTGCGAGCCGCTTCATCACTGGATGAGGAGGGAGACGTATGGGGTAGTGTGTCAGTACGGTTCCGCCTCCAAATAAGGGAGTGGGTGGTCCGATGAGTATGATTTCGAACCACGCTCATAGCTTATCGACCGTCAAAAAGGTCCAGGAACTCTCAAGCTTGTGGCCTTCTTTGACCCAAGACTCTGATTCACCCAGCCGATATGTTTTCATACTGCGCCTATGCCGTAAACGCATAACGTCACATAAGTAGAGGCAAGAACCTTAGGTGGTTCAACCACACCACACATGTTCTAGTCACATGCAGCGAAGCATGAGTTATATGAGGCAACACTTGGCCAAAAAGGCAACAGAACACGTAAGCCGGGTCTCCAAACCACTGTCACACACTTGTTCCTCCGCCTCCTCCTCATCCGCAACCACCAAGGTTTCCTCAGCTGCCCATGCTACTCAGATCATGATCAGGGATCAGCCTACGTTCAGCTCCACCGTCGCCCGGTGTTACCACCCAGAACCACCAGAGAACCATCCTACCCTTCTCCTTCACTCCAGTTTGACGACCTGCTCGATGTGTAAGCGGCCAGTTCTAGCAGGCCAGCCTTCTGTTACCAGGGTTTAGGGAGCAGGAAGGAGAAAAACTTAACCCAAACCATCCCAAAGCCAAAAGCATGTGAATGTCGACATGCCAGGCTATTTGGCCTTGGAAACTGTTGCCTTTCTGTCTGGTGGACACTGATGTGTTCCCGCCACTCATCAAGGCCAATACACAGATGCCGAGCAGGCATTTCTTTGCCAGGATAAAGCCCGTCCTGCTCTGGCCAGACACGTGATCATACTAAAAATTTCAAGCGGTTGTCTGCTTCTGTGGCCGGAAAAGCATCTGACCACGATACATGGACTAGTAAGCACTGCCCAGGCAGCTCGGGAAACGCCCGCACTCCACCGACTTTATCTCTCGTGACAGCCTCACTGGGGTGAGCTGGGTGGATGTCTCTGGGGTTATGACCGGTGGGCTGCTCGCAGGATCGGCGCCACCGCTCTTCAAATCTGCATGGATGGTTGCAGGGTCTCTGTCTGAAACAGGACGTGTTGAAAATTAATCTGTCTTGGAGACCGTCCACACACGGTCAGGAGCTAGTGGACGGCTCTCCACAACGAGGATCGAGCGCTGGCAGGGTTGCCAAGAACTTGTGCAGGCAAGGTTGTAGTGCGATAACGGGCGAAATATGCTGGCTCGCCCTTAAGATCGGTGACTGGAGCACTTCCTTGCCGGACATGTCTCAATGAACCTTGCGTCACAGAAATTTCTAAGAAAAGAACTACCCGGGTCTGGGACTGCCTGCTGAGGAAGGCTCGAAGTCTAAGTTCGCACTTCCGCCCTTTCGCACACTGCTTATCCCGCCTGGTCGTTGCAGCGTCTGCTCAGGCCTCCCCTGTCAAACCGTCTTTTGTTGACGTGGCAACACGCTGGAATTCCACCTCCACATGCTCCATCGATTGGGGGCAGCAGCGCAATGCCATCACGCAGTACAAAGGGAAACACTTTGGCCTGACATGCAGGGGTTTGCGGCCCTGGGGTGTTGAGCCAAAAAGGATTTGGAGGCAGGTGGAAAAGGGGCTCTGCACCTCCTTGCCAGTTTTAAAAGGAAGGGGCCCCCAAAATTGGTCAGTGCGGAAAATTGCCCTTGTCAGCATGGGCTTGTGGTGATTTTTGTTCGGAAACCCCCCCCCCGCCCCCCCCCCCCGTTGGGACACTCTGAAACAACAGGCCCAAGGCCGGGCGACGGGAGGAGGAGACGGAAAAGATGGGGGACACGGGGGCCTTTCTCTCTGCCCAAAACCCCAATTTCATCGGTCTTAAATTAGGCATTTGGTTGGGGGGTCCAGAGCTAGTGAAAAGGTGGCGCTCAGCTCTCAGAGGGCATCTTTCTAAAGGCAAGGTCAGGGTGTGTTTGAAGTGTGCCGGGGCAGGGAAGGGGAGGGGGAAGGGAAGGAGGTTTTTCCTGGGGAAAAGGGAATTTTCCGACGTCCCTGCCTTGAAAAAGAGGTTGGCGCGAATTTGGGGGGAGGGGGGGAAGATGGGAAGATAAGTTTGCTTTTTCCCCCTGGGCCCCAGAGGTTTGGGGGAAAATAAAAGGCTCCTTTTCCCCAAAATTTAAAGTGTTGGGTTTGGTCCATTTCCTCCAACATGACCCCTCTTTTTAAGGCCATCAAAATGAAAAAACATTTAAATGGGTGGCCACCCTCCTGGACCCCCGGTACAAAACAAAACTCAGCACTTTCCTTCCCCCCCACCCAAATAGAGAGTAAAAAAGCAGGGAAAAGGAGCCCCTTTTGGGTTGATCAATGGAGACATCTGTTGCGTCTGCTTCAAAGTTCCCCCAAAAAAGTCCCGGTGGAACAAAAATCAGCGGGGTGACAGCAGTAGAGTGGGCCAAAATAGGCGTGGGGGCCCGCAGGGAGCAGGCCAAAAAGGGGGGCCAAAAAGCCTAAAAGGGGGACCCCTGGCAATCTTTGTTTACCACCTTTACCAAAAGCATGCAATGCCCGGGGAAAACATCCAACACACAGGGGACCAGCTTAAGATCATGGTGCCGATTTCTTTGGGCTAAAAACCGATGTTTTTGTATGTGTTCCCGAACCCCAAAAGTCTTTGGGGGATCCAAATTGGACGAAAAGGCCGAGCTGGGGTCGTCACGCAAAGAGGTGTTGTCCTGCCCAAAACCCGCCAGCGTCTTTTCTGAAAACGGAAAATTCAGCACAGCTGGAGGGGTTTTTATTTACAGGGCCCAAAAGCCCCCATCAGGTTTTCCACAGATAATGTGGATCGTTTTACTTTATCAAGATGAAACAGCATGGATCTTGATGATGGGTTTTTGGCCCCCAATTGCCCAGGTCCCATTAGTTGCCCGTCTACTTCACATTCCTCTTTTAAACAGAAATGGGGGCCTCTTGAAAACTTTTTTTTTTTAAAAGTTTATTTTTTTACTGCCCAATTTTTTTTTTCTTTTCCCAACAGTTCTTTTGTGGTTTTTTCTGTTGAAGGGGACTGTAAAAGACAGCAAAGGTTTCATACAAACACGTATTTTAAATTCCTTTTTCCCCTTTATTTTTTTAGAAGGTTTTTTGCATTGTCAATGGTTTTGAGGGCATTTTGCGTGAGATACAGCATAATTATGGGGGCCCTTTTTGGGAAAAAAAAATGTGGCTTTTTTAAGGGGGGGGCATTTTTTCCCTCACCAATTTTTAAAAAGTGGCTGGGAAATCATGTTTATAATTTTTTGGGGGTCATTTTAGCTTTTGAGATTTCGCAATTAAACATGGTCCTTTGGGAAAAAGAAAAAGTGGGTTTTTTAAATGGCTTTTCCCTTTACAAAATTTTTAAAAAGTGGCTGAGAAGTATATTTTTAATTTTTTGGGGTTTATGAAGCTGTGAGTACAGCAATAATTTATGTCCTTTGGAACAGAAATGTTTTGGGTTCTTGTGGCATTTTCCCTCCAATTTTTAAAAAGTGGCTGGAAGCATTTTTTTTTAATTTTTTTTGGGACATTGTGCTTTTTAAAAGCAGCAATTTCTACAGGTTTTCCCAAATTTTAAAAAAAAAAATTTTTTTAACAGACATTTGTTTTAAAAATTGTCCAAAATGGCTCAAGGGTCATGCTTTGTTTTTTGGGGGCATTTTGCTTTGAAATGCAGCTATTTTAAGGTTCCCTTTTTTAAATTTTTTTTGGGTTTTTAAAGGGCCCTTTGTTCTTCACCCAAATTTTCCAAAAGTGGTAAAAGGGTGATGGTGGTGTCAGAAAAGGAATAGGAAGGGGCACTGTTAATGGACACCTTTTTTGAAAAAAGGGGGTTGTTTTTGCAAGATCTTTAATATAGCTATCAACCCCTGTTTTGAGACAACCCATTCAATACAATTAAAAAAAGAGAAACAAAGGACATGGTGGGATTCCATCCTATTTTAAAAAATTTGTTTTCTAGGAATTAAACTACTAAAAACTTGCATGTACAAAAAAAGCTGTTAAAAAATTCCTCTAAATTTGTACAAGGGAAGGTACAGGGAAAAACTTGACCATATTTTTGGTTATTCAGGGGGACATGGAGTATGGAGCACGGACAGAGAACAAAGTACAGAGACAATTTCCTCCAGCACGTTGAGTAAAATAAGAAAAAAGAATGCCACGAAAAAGGGCACCTGGGTGGACCAGGAGCGTCAACCACCACTATTTCCAAGTGAAGCTCAATTGGTCCGCACTCATACGGAGGGGCAAGCGCTACCCAGGACAGGGACAGTATTTTGTCCAGTGAAACTAAAATGGTGGTTGAAAGACTCTATTTCCGGCACTTTTTAATCCCTGGGTCAGACAGGTTTAATGGGGCATTTGCGGGTACAGGACTGATATAGTCAATGTCCTGTTCAACTAAATTGGTGGTTAAAAGCCTCATTTTCCGGCACTTTTGAATCTGGGGGTCATGCAGGTTTGGGGCTCATGCTGTGGCCCCGGACATGTATAGTCAATGTCCAAATTCAACTAAATGGTGGTTAAAATCATACTGCCTTCTGGCACTTTTTAATTTGTGGGTGATGCGGGTTTAAGGGTCATGCTGTGGTACAAGAAGGGATAGTGAATGTTGTGTGTTTTTTTTTTGGGGCTTTTAAAAACCTAAGTGTGTTCCCAAAGATGTGCATTTTTCCATTTGATTTTGTTGTGGATGTTAATTCCAGTTCTCCACCCCGTTTGGGTGTAAGAATAAAGGTGTTTTTTTGCTCTCCATAGACTTTAATGGTCATCGCTAAAAATCGACTGCTCCTATGATATCTTGTGGATGGTCGACTACGACCACGACCGTTCGAGGGTCAGCGTAATGTCAAACTACCCACACCTGTTGGAGTTGTCAGGTATGCTGCCCTGCTGCGGGCAAGTGCCCTCCCATTGGCGGAAAAAGAAAGTTGCTCATCAGCGTTTCCCAGACTTGGGTTTGTGTGATGGGCGGGTTTACTGCCCCACTCCCCCCCCCCCACACCTTTCCCCACAGCAGCCTGGATTGGTAGTTGTGCTGGGGAAACCCCGGGTCAACCTGTCAGGGGATGTTCCTGCTGCACATAGGCAGTGGCCAATGATACGGGGATTTTTTATAGTATTGGTTTGTCCCCCCTTCAGCAGCTAGAAAAAAGGCCCCCATTTTGGCCCAGTAGCGGGGGGTCCAATAGGGTGGAGAGCCAGAAGTCCCCCTCTGGGATGGTGATTTTGGCTGTCACTAGCCGGGAAAAATTTGCATGCTGCTGGCCATTTGCGCAAGGACTCTGAGGGCCCCTGCCTCCTTCCCCCACTGTATACGCCACAAATTGCTCGTTTCTATCTCCTTCTCCCCCTCCAGATGCTCCTGTCCTCCTTTTTTCTCCTGTCAGCGGGGTAGAAAAACACTATTTCACCAGACAATGCTTGTTTCCAATGTCCTCCTCCTTCTCTCCTTTCTCATTTCGCCCCCCAACGGACTCATGGGGCCGTGAGTGTAGCGCCAGTCTCGTCCCCTCCCAGACAGTTTTTTCGCATCTTTTCATGAAGCGTGGAATCACGTTATTCATCGTATTTTGGGCGATGACAAAAAAGTCACCCTTTAACTCCCGAAAGAAAAACGGAGGTGTCACGCATGAGCTGCACTGGCTGACATCAAGTAAAGGGGGGTCCCCGCCCGCCTGGATCTCAGAAAATCGTTAATGGCCTTTCTTGTTTACAGTCGGTCAACATGTGAGGCGGGAAATTTCCCAAGGGGGGGAAAACATAGCATATCAGCGTTTGTTGGGGGGGCCCCGTTCTGCTGCTGCATCTCGAGGAGGGTTGCTGGCTTTGTTGGAATGGTGAATGCATGACAGTTTCCCGGCCTTTTTAGAATGTTTGAAGATCGGTGGAAGACTTCGGGGAAATTTTTCAAACCAAGGGAAAACCCCCCCCCCCGTGGGCCCCCGCGGGAAATGTTCCCTTTGGGGATGGCCTTTTTTTGTGAGGGGAAAACCCCCTCTTTTTTTGTTTGGGGGACCTTTTTGGTTTTTTCCCCGGGGGAAAACCCTGTAGAATGGGAAAAAAAAAAAAAAAAAAAAGGCCCCGGGGGAACAAAAAAAAAACCCCACACAACCCCCCCCCCCCCCCCCCAACCAAAAAAAAAACCCCCCCCCCAAAAAAAAAAAAAAAAAAACAAAAAAAAAACCCCAAAAAAAAGAAAAAAAAAAAAACAAAACAAATTTTTAAAAGGGGAAAAAAAAAAAAAAAAAAAAAAAAAAAAAAAAACCTTTTTTTTAAAAAAAAAAAAATTTAAAAAAAAAAAAAAAAAAAAAAAAAGCATGTGCCCGATTGGTGGTTGGGGTTTTTTTGGGGGGGGCCTTGGCCCGGGCCCCGGGGGAGGAGAAAGCTTTTTGCCGGGGTGTGGCGAGAAAAACCCTTTCCAAGGGGGGGGCCTTAAGGCTGAATGGCATCCTGCCAAATTTCTGGTTTTCTTTTGGGGCAAAGGGGGCCCCCAATCTGGCCCGTTTTTTCCATAGGGGGTTTTTTTGGGAAATTCCCTGGCAAATTGCTCCCCCACCCTTATTTTTCCCGGGTTTAAAACCCTTTGCTCCTTCCTTGCCAAAAAAACCCCCCCAATAGTGTTTTACCAAATTGTTTGACTCACCCTTCCCGGTGAGCCCCTGTGCCCCTCTTTTTGGGGGGGAAGGGGTTTTTTTTTTTCCCTGGTTTTAAACCCCCCCCTGCCCCCTGTCCCCCCCGTGGGTGGCGCGGAAAAACCCCGAGCCCGCCCCCCCTCTGAGTGATGGCATTGCCCACCCCCCCGGCAGGAGTTGTACATTAACCCAGTGGGGCCGTTAAAGGACATGTAATGGCACTGACCGTTAGTTCCAGCATCCACACATACACGCTGACCATGCTCCCTTGGAACAAAACCGATAAGCTCAAGGTCTGGACCACCTTCTGTTCTACATATTTGTGAAGGGTTGGCATTGCCTTTTTGGAAAAGAAATTACGGCTTGCGACTCTCCACCTTGGCTCGGCACAGGCCATTAGTTCTCTGACCAGTGCAGAGTCCACCATTGGAAGGGAGGACTGCAGTCCTTTCAACTTGGACAGGAGCATGTCAGCTTCTGCAACATTAGGATGGTTGGACGCATATTATTTGTCTCTTTGCACAGTCGATCGTTGAACCGACCTGCTGGAGCCGATGAGTAGCGAGGAGCACGTGCATCTGTACGGGAGATGATGGCAACAGTAGAAAACAGTACCATTCTGCAGTGGTGGTGGAGCCTTAACTGGCTGCCAAGGGCATGCATGCCCCTGGGTGCTGCTGCTGTGTTGCTGGGCCGGCAGGATGGACCACCACATCTGGAGCCACGTTTCATCCAGGCTACTGGATGGTGATGCTGCAGTGTTGAAGCAGGACCATGGTGCGTATCGTTAGCTCCTGCATCGCTTCCACTTATCTACCAACGATTCTTCATGTACCCATATTGGGCTCCTCCGGTGTCCTTAGCGCAAAGAACTGCACACCGGGCGAGTAGCTGATTTTGGACCTCCAACTCTCCGTAACTGAAGTGACTACTAAAACACTACTGCCCGGTCGAGCACCTGTGCCGCTACTTTCTTGGACCTGCGAAGCGGAGTTTTTTGATCCCGTGGCTGTTTATCTTTCCGGACCTCGCACTGCTGCTACCCTGCTCTGACTTCAGCAGGCCACACTACCAGACTTGCTGGCTGCAGCTGCTGCCTGACCACTCAAGCTGAACCGCCCTCTTCCCTGCGATGATGAAGCCCCTTGCTCACCCTGACTCCCAAGTGGCGGTCGGCTTACGATCCATCATCGATATTATTTGTTGGATCATTTCATGGCTGTCCTCTCACGGTCTTGGTATGCATATTCTGACCCCTCACAACATTGACCTCCCATACCACTTCCACATCCATACTTTGCCAGCCTCACTGCAAGAGCAGGGGACTATTGGCCCATTTCTACGCTGCCAAGTAGCTGATGACTGTCCTCAAATTGACTTTTTCCTCGCTGTCATAGTGGCGCTGATCCCAGACGACATTGTAGATCTCTGGCTGAGGGCCGTGCCCAGCTCCGGGCATGCCAAAAACTTAGGGTTGTGTCTGACGATCCACCGACTCTTGGCTGGGGTTGTCAGATGTCATCTGGGAGTAAGTGGTATGACCTAGTCAACACAATCAAGAACCCTTGGGTTGCCTGGTAAACAACGGACCACTTGATGACACCAGGAGTGACCCCTGCTGCGGACATCCGCCTTATGTGCTGCTAACTGTGCCTGTCTCCAGGAATGTTTGTGCCACTGTCACTCGCATGTGAAAAGCATCCCTCATCTCTGTCTGAAATTACTGTTTGTTCAAAAATTACAGACTCTGTTTAATGAAGGATTATCTGTAGATGATACAATACACACCTGTATTTGAACTCTCAAATGAATGAACTCTTACAGGCCATCGTGTGACCCTTGGATTGTGCTACAGAAATCACCAGGAAAAAATAAACTGGTATGTGGCGTGTTAAAACGCTGTATCTTTTACTGACTACAAAAGCACAAACATGCTTAATTAACCCTCGGATATAAATTGCGCTACAGAAATCAGCAGCAATTAATTAAACCTGGAGATGTGGCTTGTTAATAATCGCTGTGTATTCTACTGATATGGAAACACAAACAAGCTTAGTTAAACACATAGGGATTCAAATTTTGCTACAGAAATCGGCAGGAAAATTTCCTCGTCTTTGGCGTTTAAAAACACCATTTATTTTACTGACTACAAAAGCAGAAACACGCTTAATTAACCCTCGGATACAAGCTGCGCTACAGAAATCAGCAATAAATTAACTGGTATGTGGCTTGTAAAAACGCTGTGTATTTTATTGAATAAGAAAGCACAAACTCTCTTAACTAACCCTCGGATACAAATTATGCTATAGAAATCACCAGGAAAAATTTCCTTGTCTTTGCCGTTTAAAAACAGTTTATTTTACTGACTACAAAAGCACAAACACGTTTAATTAACCCTCGGATATAAATTGTGCTATAGAAATCAGCAGCAATAAAGTAACTGGTATGTGGCTTGTAAAAACGCAGTGTATTTTACTGACTACAAAAACGAAACACGTTTAAATTAACCCTCGGATATAAATTATGCTACAGAAAACACCAGGAAAAATTTCCTTGTCTTTGCCGTTTAAAAACACAGTTTATTTTACTGACTACAAAATTACAAACACGCTTAATTAAGCCTCGGATATACATTATGCTACAGAAATCAGCAGCAATAAATTAACTGGTATGTGGCTTGTAAAAATGCTGTGTATTTTACTGAATAAGAAAGCACAAACATGCTTAATTAACCCTCGGATACAAATTATGCTACATAAATCACCAGGAAAAATGTCCTCGTCTTTGGCGTTTAAAAACACCATTTAATTTACTGACTACAAAAGCAGAAACATGCGTATTTAACCCTCGGATATAAATTATGCTACAGAAATCACCAGGAAAAAATTCCTTCTTCTTTGGCGTTTAAAAACACTGTTTCTTTTGCTGACTACAAAAGCACAAACAGTTTAAATTTAAACCCTTCAGTTTTAAAAAATTGCGCTACAGAAATCAGCAGCAAAAAATTAACTCGTATGTGGCTTGTAAAAACGCTGTTTCTTTTACTGAATATGAAAGCAAAAACAGTCTTAGACAACCCTTGTATATTCAATGTGCTCCAGAACTGACCAGATGGCATTAAAATGTAAATGCATTATCCCACAAACTGAATCAAAATTATAACGGAAGAGGAGCCGTCTCTGATAAAAGCAGTGACAACCCCCAAAAATTGCTGTTAAAAAACAAATTTCTTTTGTGTGAGATCTCGGCTGTTGCAGCTGCAGCACGGCACAGAGAGAGGAGTGTGAGCAGCCAGCGTCGCGTCCCGACTTATATAGTGCAGTGACATCACAGAATCCCGCCAGTCTCTGATTGGCTTCATCTCTGCACATGTCATTGAGGGTGTTCCTTTCTTTATCACAGAGTTCTTTGCCCCAAGTAACGCCATGTGCTTGCGGCCATTTTATCAATTAAAAACACGCTTCGTTCCCGCGAATCACCCCAAACTTCTACTTCGTTCAGAATCAATTCGCCCATCTCTAATGCTAATACATTACTAAGTGTAAAAAAAAGTTTTAAATAGTAATCCCTTAATGGGATAAAAAAGTAAAAAAGCAAAGTATATAAAAATAAAAAAATAATAAAATAAAAAAGCTATTCTACTTATATTACACAAACCAACACCAATATATAAAGGAAAAACTACAAAAAAAAATTTTTATATTTTATATATATATATATTATATATATTATTATTTTTTATAATATATATATATATTATAAAATTTTTTATTATTAATTTACAAATGTATAGTAAAAAACACAAAAATACAAAAAAACAAAAAATATAGCTAAAAATGGTGGTCCCACAAAGATACAACCCCACACTAGGTGGGTATACATAAGGTACATAATCATATCAAATAAAATAACATAGTTATAACCAAATATACATATAAATATACAAATAATCAATGATATGTCACCATATAATCACCATTGTAAGAGCGCATACCAATCCCAGAGGAGGCACAGACAGACCCCAACGCGCTTTCTCCACCCCCTGGCTTCGTTTCCGCGAATCACCCCAAACTTCTACTTCGTTCAGAAACTAATTTTTTCTGAAATTCTAAACGAAGTCCACTTCGTTAGAATCAATTCGCCCATCTCTAATGCTAATACATTTTCTAAGTGTAAAAAAAAGTTTTAAATAGTAATCCCTTAATGGGATAAAAAAGTAAAAAAGCAAAGTATATAAAAATAAAATAAATAATAAATTAAAAAAAGCTACTGTACATATATTACACAAAACAACCTACACATATTAGGTGTCTACACAACTATAATAACCTGTAGAATTCATTTAACAGGTTAGTTAGTGCGAAATGTGAATGGTGTAAAAAAATATGCCCCCAAAATACGACTTCTCCACATAAAACAAGTCCTCATACAACTGTGTCACTTAAAAGATGAAAAAGTAACGACTGTTGAAACACAGGGAGCCAAAAACTACAAAATTTAGCTGTGCTATAAGGCCTTTTCAGGCCTGAGACTTAAGCGGTTAAAGGTCTTGAAAGATGGGGAGGAAAAAAATTAAATGTCATTGCAGTTGTCTGTTCACACGGTGTATTTTGGGACATATTTTGGTGCGTATTTTGGCCAAATTTTTAGGTAAATGTAGAGTACAATGTAAAATATGTGGTGTCAATCACAAACCGCGTATTTTACGCTCATAATTGCAGGCGAAAAGAAGTGAAATGTCACTTCTTTTGAGGCGGGTACATACAGTGGCAGGTTTTAAAGTATAGGAATAGGAGGCACAAGGGTGATTGCGTGGCATTTGCACTTTGAAATGACGAGCTTGCAAGCCTGTAATTTTAAAATGCAAACAACGGCGTTTACGGCCCCAAAAAAGGGATGCTGAATATCACTGAACAGGGCCAAAAGATTTGTTCGTTATATTTGTTGAAGGGTTTTCCATCCTATGAAATAAATCTTAATAATTTCCCTATTCAAATAATGACAGTTCCACACAGATATAGAAAACAGACAGACTAGATTTTATAACATTTTTTTACCTCCAGAAAAATACACTGTATGATATGAGGCAGAAACCAAAGGGACACCTTTAGATTTGTGCCGTATATTCCACTTTTTTCTTCTTGGATTTCTTCCGATTTGGTGCGTTACCCTACCCAATGGGGCTAATCTGAATCCTTGTCCCCATTGTATTTCCATGAATATATTATTGACAGAAGGATATGTTTTTTTCGGTTTCTTATCTGAAAATTTATCCCACCAAGTTCATGGTTAACTGTTGTGCTATCACCGGGGAAAACTTTTGGATAAACATAGATGTATTTTTGGGGTGTATTTTGGTGATAAACGACATTTTAAAAACCCAAAAAAAGTTTAAAAATTTTTGCTGCGTGAACCAGTCATAGGGTAGGTTCACATGGACTTTAGGAGGAATATAGCGGTGCGTACTGCCCGTGTTTAAAACGCCTGCTTTTTAAAGAAGTACTCGTGACGTGCGTATTTTAAAAGGCTATTGGGGGCCCCCTGTTCACTTTTTTTTTCACCAATGCTAGCGGAAAAAAGGGGAATTACTTTATTCCGGTGTCAGTACGCGTTGGGGAATATGTCTGAAAATCATAGCATTCAATGAGTGTTATGATTTTACCACAATTTTACCATAATTGCAGGTTGTACTTTGGGCATATTGGCCGAAGTGGGGCGGAAGGGGCAAAAAACGTATCTTTGTAAGTGCTAGGCTTTCTTACCTGGCTTTTACACTTTGCTTACTTTGCAATTTCTTGTGCCCTCTTCCCCTTTCTACCGCCCAGTCATCCCTCCAAAAAAACTTGGGTCTACTTTGTCCTCTTCTTCCCCTTAATGCAGAATCTATGCATTACTTACTTATTTTTCCTCCCCCAAACCTCCTCTCTCGGGGTGCTGCACAAACATCGTTATTCATCGTGCCATCTAAAATCACTTTTCATTTTCTGCTTCTTGCTGCAGGAGACATCTCTCCCAACCCGGTCCACCTTCCTTTACGCTATCCCCACCTTTTTCCCCCCCACAGAAACCGTGCAAAATGCGTAATATTTGTTGTACGTTTTTTTCCTCTTCCATTTAAAGTGCTTTGGGGAAATGCCGATCCGTTGTAATAAATTCACTGCTGTCCATGACCTTTTCCTTTCAAACTCCCTCTTTCCCTACCCCTTCACAGAAATTTGGCCCCCAGCAATAGAAGCACCCCTTGCCCCCTCACCTACGGCGGCCTACACTTACAAAACCCCCAGACCTGACGGCAGGGGGGGGTTTGGCATACTCCCCTCCCCTTTGCCCCTCCCAAGTCATTTCCCTTGTACCCATCCTTTCCCCCCTTTGAGGCCCAACCCCCTCAGATTTTTCGGCCATTTTCATCGAGTCGCAGTTGCTACACCCCCCGGCTCACCCTCCCCAGTTTGGTCATTTTGTCCCCTGGCTTCCTCATTTCCTCTCGCTAAAATCCCCCACACTCATATGGGCGTTTCAAATCCCCATTGACAACCCTTGTCCCCTTTCCCGCCCTCAGTTTTTTCCAAACCCTCTTCTCTTGGGCCTCTGCGTTTCCCTGACTTCCAACTCAAAAGGAGGGAACTCTCTTGATTGGTCTTCTGTTGCCTTGCTCAATTTTAATCTTACCAACTTCCTTTGAACTCTGTTCAAAAACCTTACTTTTTTTACTATCAACAATTTTCAGCCTTCTCTGACACACTAAACCGTGATTTTCCGAATCTCCGCTCTATCAACACTAGGAGCTCCAGAACCCCCCATACAGCCCTCATGCCCCCAATCTCCCCCCTCTTGTCTGACTGGCTTCAAACGTTAAATGAAATCAAAAACCCCCTGGAATGTTGGCACCACTCCCACACCGCCCCCAGAATCAGACGCCGCGCCGGCACAGCCCCAGACTCGCCATTACAGCGCTGTTCCCGGTGTGCGAGCGGCTGTGGAGAAAGTAAAGTACTGGATTTCCCCTACAAAAATTTATGCTCAGGAACCCACCCCATGCCCCTTTACTGCGCCAAAAAAAAAATATTTCACCTCCTTCATCTAAACTACACAAAACCAAAACGGGTTTTTTTGACCCTTCCCTCCCTCCCCGGCCCAAAGCTCAGGCCCGGTATGCCTCTGTGTGAAGACCCCGGCCACTCACTTCAAAAACAAAAAAGACGCATCGGCAAAACATCACATCAAAATTCCCCCAAATTAAAACCCTCTGTCCCCCCCCCGCACATTTTAATGTCTCAGTCCTTGACCCGACATCAGAAGAAAAAGTGTCCCGGCTTTCCTGTCTGCTCGCCCCCCCACTTGCTCTATGACCCCATCCTCCCACCCTTTTCCCGTCCATTTCTCCAGCTGTCCTCTCTAATCACTACAATTGTAAAACCCCTCTCTCTCCATGGGATCTTCCCCTCTTCCTTTAAACCGCTGTTATAACTCCCCTTCTTAAAAAGCCTCTTGGACCCTCCCGCCCGCCAACACCGGGGCCCGTTCTAATCGGCCCTTCATCTCCAAACTCCCGGAACGCTTAGTCTCTTCGCCCGATCCCCTATTCTCTGCTAACTTCTTCTGACCTCTGCAATCCCGGGTTTTAGCACCTACATACGGGAAATTCTTTCAAAGTTTTAAAAGATCTCCTGACAGCAAATTCAGGGTAACTACTTTGCTGCTTCTTCTGGATTCTCTGAAGCGTGACCTGTGGATACCACCATCTCCTAGCATGTCCGGCATCGGGATCCAGGACATCGTCTCTTTGGTTCTCTTCCTATCTTTGACCGTCCTTCGTGTTTATTTTCCCGGTTCTACCCCTCTCCCCTCCTCTTGCTGTGGGGTTTTCCCCGGGTCCCTTTTTGGTCCTCTCCCCTTTTCACTCTTCCAGCCCCCCTTGGGCAAACCTCAGCGATTTGGCTTCCGTACCATCTTACGTGATGAACTCAACTATACACTTCCCCCAAAACATCACTCCGCCTGTACAAAACACGTGACTGTCTGTCCCCTGTCTTGCATCAGTCCTCTCTCTATCTCCAACTAAAAACCCACTAAAAACTGAACTTCTAGCATCCCACATCTCTAACCCACCTCACCCTACTATTTCTTTCGTGTGTGGTACCACCATAAATCCCCAGGGAGCAGACCGCTGTTGGGGGTTTATAGATCTGATTTACCTTCACCCCTATATCAAATCCCTTCCCGTCTTGTCACCTGCCCTCAAGAAATCTCCAGAAACCCCTCCCTTTCTCCTGTGGAAACAACTCAAAAATCTCTTGTTTCTCTTTTTATTCCCCTCTTGATACTGTAACTCCCCCTTGTTGGTCTTCCTCTTGAAAAACCTCCCCTCTCCAACTGTCCCGAAGAGCAGCCGGCTTGTCTTTCTTTCCGCCCCTTACTGATGCCTCTACCCTGTGTCAGTTCTGCACTGGCTGCCCATTCAGTACAGAATACAACTTAAAATCATCACTCTCACAATAAGCTCTCCCAGTGCGCACCCATAATCTCCTCCTTTTTTTTGTCTACCACCTACCCCCCTCTCCGCTCTGCACTGATCTAAGACTACACCTCACTCATCCGAACCCCCCTTGCCCCTCTCAAGATTTTGCAATATTGCCCAGTTTTTCTGGAACATGTTACCCCTGTGATCGGCCACTCAAACCCCCCCCAGTTTTAAGTGCGCTCTGAAAAAATCATTTCTTTGACAAGCCTATCAAAAACCCCAATTGTCAACCCCCAAAATTTGTCACAGATTGTCACTTCCTGCACTTTGGCACCCAGGCATTATCTGTTATGTGTAATGGTTGGGATGGCAGGTTTATCAATTTTTTGTATTTTACCCCTATTTATGTAACATGGGTGGTCCCTTGTAAACAAGCATTGTCAGCCTTTGTTTTTACCCTACACCCTAAAAGATTGTAAGCTCTTGCGAGCAGGGCCCTCAACCCTTGTTTCATTGTCAGTGCCCTTTTTTTAAAGTAATGTCTGGTTTGTCTGTGCTTATTCCCTTATTTGAAGTGCTGCGGAATATGTTGGCGCTATATAAAGATTATTATTAAAATTATTATTATTAGATTTGCTGTAAGGGGGAAAAATGTCCATATTTTTAACTTACATCGTACAAGAATAAAAGTTTTTTTTTAATTATCAAATAAAAAAAATTTAACTATTTAAAAATTTTAAATTAAAAAAGTTATATATAAAACTAATATAAAAATATAAATATCCAAAAAAATAAAAAATTTTCCCCATAAAATGTATTTAAAATTAAAAGAAACTAAAACTAAATTTTTCATTAAAAAACCCACTGATTTTTAAAATTTTTTTTTGCTACATTAAATTAGAAATGTATCTGCTCTCACCCTTATTCCACTTACGGCAAGAGCCCGCTACCCAGGTCTTGTGGGACTGTGGTCCCCCAAGCAAGGGGTAAATACGATGGTTTTTATTCATGGCTTTCTATATTTTCTCTTTTTTACAGCCTATCTATAGCGTTTCATGTTAGGCGATTACTAAAGCTCTTTAAAGCACCTAAAACATAGGCGAGGGCGTCAAACTTTTCACCCATTTTGAAAGCAAAAAATTTCTCACACATTTTAAATAAAATGGTCCAATTA
>JAODAL010019892.1:0-70848 GCA_025379985.1 Phyllomedusa bahiana | reverse complement strand
CCAAGGGTCGGGTCCGGGGTTCCACTACTCTTTTCTATTTTACCCCCTTGGTCTCGGTAGTTTCATAGTTTCACAGGGCTTTCATTACCCCTGTATGTGACGATACCCAACTTACATCTCCGCCCAGATGTTACCTTTTGCTCTCCCGGATCCCTGACTGTCTGTCCCCTTTCCTCCTTCTTTTTCCTAACGTCCCCTAAAAACAAATGTGGAGAAAAACAGAACTCATCTTCTTTCCCCCATCCAACTTCCCCTCCCCCTGATTCTCTATTACAGTAAAGGTCTACACTCCATGGTCCGCAAGTCCGCTGTTTGGGGTAATCCTGGGACTCCGCTCCCCCCTTTTAAAAACCCCCTGATGCGGCTTTTTGGTGCCCCTTTTACGTGCGCAGCAATTCTCAGATGTGCGCCTGACGCTTGCGTTTATTCCTATTTAAGTCAATGGGTCCTTAATGTGATTTTTTTTTGTGCGCACTTTGATGCTAATGTGTGGGGTTTTGGGGCATAAAAAATTTGTCCAAAATAACCCGTGCGGTCCCCCCTTTTGGATATCTACGCTTTGCTAGGTTTTGTTATGTGGAAAATTCTGCAGCACTTATTTTCGGGTGTAAACATGTCAAAAAGGATTTTTTCAGCTGTTGGGGTTTTCCCGCACTAGATCCCCACTGATAATGTCATGTTTTATGCACAGGGGGCCAATCATAAAACCGGCGGGGCACCAGCGAGGGGATACTGCCCTGCGAGGCCGTGACTGGCCCCAGGGTTCACATTTTGAATTTTACCCGACATATGGGAAAAAACTTTGGACCCGAGGGGAAACTATTTTCGGGAAAGGGAAAAAGGGGGGGAGTTGCCAAATTTTTTTTTTTAAAAAAAGGAAAAACTCTGTGATAAATGTTAAAAGGATTTTCCAAGACTTTTTAAAAACCCTTCCTATCACCTCCCACTGCGCTAAATTAGAAAATGACCCCATACTTTCCTCTTCCATCACAGAGCTCTAGTGTCCTCCCTGATGATGTCACGTTTATAGGTCACATGATGCTGTACCCCAATCGGGCATGTACACTTGTGACCACAGAGGCAGTGTTTGGTCCCCCGCATCGTTTGACCACGGGGGTCAGAAAATTGGTTGCAAAACCATGGGGACCAGAGCTCATTGATTGGTGCGCTCATGGGGCCCGCAGAGGTCGGTGATTGGCTGGAGATATTTTTGGCCCGCGGGGCTCAGTGGGGGCTGCGCATCGTGGGGACCACGGGGGCAGAGACTGGTTGCAGATCATGTGACCGCAGAGGTCAGGATTGGTGGCACTTTTGTGACCACAGGGGTTTCAGTGTTTGGTTTGCAGCATATGTGACCGCAGAGTCAGTGTTTGGCGCAGATCATGGGGACCGCAGAGCTCAGTGATTGGCTGCAGCATCTTGGGGCCCGCAGAGGTCAGTGAGGGCTGCAGCATCTGTGCCCGCGGGGTTTCATTGATTGGCGCAGCATTTGTGCCCGCGAGGTCGGTGATTGGCTGCAGCATCATGTGCCCGTGGGAGGTCGGTGTTTTTGGCTGCGCTTCATGGGGCCCACAGAGGTCGGTGTTTGGGCCCGCGCATCTTGTGACCTTTGAGGTAGGGATTGGCTCCCGCTTCTTGTGACCACGGGGTTTCGGGTTTGGGCTGCGGGCATCTTGTGCCAAGGGGGCAGTGTTTTGGCTGCACCATCATGTGCCCACAGGGGCAGTGTTTGGGGCTGCAGCATCATGTGCCCACAGGGTCAGGGATTGGCTGCCGCATCATGTGACCACAGAGGTCGGGGTTGGCTGCAGTCATGTGACCACAGAGGTCAGGGATTGGCTGCAGCTTCATGTGATCCATGAACGTGTGTCATGGGTTTGAGAGGGGAGGCAAACAGGGATTTCGGGAAAAACAATGAGGTGGAGAAAAAGGGGTGGGGGAATTTTCTATGTTAGCATGCGGAGATGGAAAGGGGTTTTGGTTTTTTTTAATTTTTGGGAAAAAAACCTTTAAATTTGTTGTTGCGCCCCTCCCCCCCCAAAAAAAATGTCATTTTTTTGCATTTTTAAAATTTAAACCGTTTCCCCTCCCCCCCGGTAAAATTTAATTTCTACTCTGTGAGCGTGGGGGTGGTGTGATGAAATTCAGGGGGAACGGGACGTCTTCCCATGGACAAAAAGGGGAAAATTATACGGCGCTGTACGTATGTCCTTTCCCTTTAAAACTAAAACCCGGGAGGCTCTGAGCCAAAAATGACAGGAGAGGGGGCTCTGTTTTACATTGTGCAGCGGGAATGAGATCGGGATTATCACATTTTCAGATTAAAAATTTGCTTTTATTTTTATTGTTAAAAAAAAGGATTCGTCCATCCCTTAAAAAAAATGTAACGGGGGCCCTGTAAAATAATAAAAAATAAAAAAATAGCCTTTTTATTCCCATTTTTTATTTTTTAAGAGGTGGGGAATTTTAAAATTTAAAAAAAAAAAATTAAAAAAAAAAGTTACCGTTCCCCCGGTTTGAACGGGGTCTCTCTGATCTTACGTTTTAAGGCTTAAAATGGGTCCCCGGCATTCCCCAGTTGTGCTTTGGTTAATGTCTCCGTTTACTTCACCATCAGCAGTGAACGCCCCCGAAGGCTATGTTCCAGGTATTTTGGGAAAGGTTTTCAGTCCTTAATTCGCTCCGTACTGCGCTGCAATACGGTGAAATCCGTCCCGGGCATTACGGTAATCCAAGCTTTCATGAGAACCCATGGATTCCTTTTCCCCATCCCCCCTCGCGAAATACGGTGAGGGGGGGGAAAGTAACATGCAAAATTTTCCGGGGGTTTGCGGTGGATAAAGAAAGTTTATGGGGCGGGGGCTACCCCCCCAAACCACAGGCCCTAATTGGGGGGCGAAAAGTCCCGCAAATTTTTGGCGTGAAAACAGCCGTGTGAAACCCCCCTAAGGGGGCCCTGTTCAAAGGCTTATTCCCCCCGGATTTGTGCGCCGTATTGAGGCAAAAAATCCGCCCTTTAATAGGGGGCGGGCCGGGGGGGGGGCCGGAGCGCGGCGGGGGGCCCCTCCCCGGGCCCCTTTGACAAAAGCATTTTTTACGGCGCGTTCCCCGGCCCTTAATAATGCGCAAAGTCACTTTCTCCCCCGCGTGGATTCGCCGAGCGGGGGAGCACGGAAATCCCCTGTTTTTCAAGGGAGCAGTGGTTTGTATTGCTTTCCCGGATTGGCGCGTATGAACGCAAATCCCGGTTGGGCCCGTTCGGCGCCAATACGCGGCAGAATAAGCCGTGTGAAAGGGGCCCCTTTTAAAAGTGATGTCAAATGACGGCTGCCCGAAAAATCTGCGGCGGTGACGTTTGTAAGTTCAAGCAGGAGACCGGAGAGAGGCGGCGAGTATCCGTTTTTTTTTAAAATTTTACTGGAGCGTCACGAGCTGCTGGTTTTATTTCATTGCATTAGGGCCCGGGGGTCAATGGGAAAACCCTCACCGTGAAAACTCCCCTTGAACAATAGGGCTGTGGGTTTTGCCCCTTGGGCTGTAGCCAATGAAAGGGGGTTTAGTAGTATGCACTGGTAGCCGTACTTCTAAAAACGCAGGGGGTTTGTGGGGACGTAGTTTTCGCATACACCCTGGAACAAAAACCCCTTAAAAGGGGGTTTGGGTCCTGCATCCATTCATTTTTTCCCCAGTCCCGTTTTCTCAGTTTCATTTTTGAATTTTGGGGTTTTCTGGCTTCTATTGGTCTGCAGTGATGAGCTATGAGGACACCCGGTCTGTAGTTTTAGCGACCAGTTTCTGTAGCCCAGCAGGAGAGATCAAAAAGGTCGGGAGCCCATAGCAACCCCGTGGGCAGCCTATAGGAGAGATCAGAAGGTCTGTAGCAAAAGCGACCAGTGCTGGAGTTTCAGGAGAAATTTAACAGGGGCTGTAGCTTTTGTGACCAGCCCTAGTAAACTTATCAGGAGAGATTGAACAGGTTGTACTATAGCAACCGCGGGGCACCCTAGCGGGGAGAGTCAAACGGGTTTGTACTTTAAACCAGTGTGACATATAAAAGATGATAGAAGGTTGTAGCTATAAACCAGGTGGCACCCTATCAGGAGAGATTGAAACGGGTCTGTAGCCATGCGCCCGGGGTGGCAGCCTAGCAGGAGAGATAACAGGTCTGTAGAATAGCAACCGTGCGGGCACCTATCACGAAGATCAAAAAGGTCTGTGGCTATAGCAACCAGTGCGGCAGCCTATCGGAAGATCAAACAGGTTGTACTATAGCACGGGGGAGCTGAGCGCCCATAAAAGGGGGAAGGGAACTGGAATGGGTAGGGCACTGGAAATGGAAGATATTACAAAAGTACTTTTTTTTTGAAAAGATCTTTAACAAAAAAAAGGCTTGCAGCAATCCCTGTAGTGAGACAACACCTTCAAGACTGAATCCGCATAAAAAAACGACTGGAAATGACTGTCATGTTGACGGGCCCTAGGAGTTTATTCACACCGCTGATTTTGATGCTGTTTTCGGAGTGCTTCTGCTTCCAAAACAGCAACAAAAAAGCTCCAAAAAACCCCCCATTCCCATTTTTAGTTCCTAGTAAGCACGCTGTAGTTCACAACGAAGGGGTTTTTGGAAAAGAAGCGTTTTCAGCGCTGAAAACCCCAAAGGGAAAACAATGGAAGCTTCAACCCTCAAACCGATTTGAGGTTTTAGGGCTTTTCTTTCCTGGGTATTAATGGGTAAAAAACAGTGTTGAAACCTGTCCAAACGCAAAAAACCCCCCCGAAAAAAAAACCTCTTCTGAAGAAGGCATTTCAGGCGAGGCTTTGATGTGTTTTTGATGTATTTTTCAGGGCCCCAAAATAAGTCTTTTGAACAAGTCGGTAAAGGGGGTAGAAAAAACCCCCCACCTGACAGGGGAAACGGGAGCCAGAAGTGTAAACCGCCCCCCCTTACAGGAACGGAGCCCGAAGCTGTAGAACCGCCCACAGCCTGTCCGGAAGCGGGGGGCCAAAGCTGTAGAACGCCCAGCCTACCAGGAAAACGGGGGCCGAAGCTGTAGACCCCCCCCCCCCCCCCCACAGCCCGACCAGGAAGCGGGAGCCTGAAACTGGAACCCCCCCAAAAAGCCTGAAAGGAACGGGAGCCGAAGCTGTAGAACCCCCCACCCCCTGAAAAAAGGGAAGGGGAGCCAGAAGCTGTAGAACCCCCCACCCGCCTGAAAAAGGGAAGCGGGAGCCAGAAGCTGAACCCCCCCCCAGCCCGAAAAGGAAGCGGAGCAAAGGTAGAACCCCCCCCCCCCTGACCAAAAGCGGGAGCCCGAAACTGTAGAACCCCCCCACAGCCTGCCAGGAAGCAGGAGGGCCCGAAGTGTAGAAAACCCGCCCCCACCTACCCGGAAGAAAGGGGCCGAAGCTTAGACCCCACCCACGAGCCCGAAAAGGAATGGGGGCCAAATGTAGAAACCCCCCCCACAGCCCGACCAGGAAGGGGAGCCCGAAGCTGTAGAAACCCCCCCACACTGACCCGGAATGGGGCCCGAACTGTAAAACCCCCCCCACGCCGACCAGGGAAGCGGGGATTGAAAGCTGTAGAACCCGCCCCCCAGCCTGACAGGGAAATGGGAGCCTGAAGCTGTGAACCCCCCCCCCCCCCCCCCTCCACACCTGAACAGGAAGGGGATTTTTAAACGTAGAACCCGCCAAACGCCTGATCAGGAAGTGGGAGCCGAAGCGTAGAACCCCCCACAGCCTGAACAGGAATGGAGCCCCGAAGCGTAAAACCGCCCACAGTGACCGGAAAATGGGTTGAAGCTGTAAACCGCCACAGCCGACCAGGAAGCTGGGCCGAAAACTGTAGAAAACGCCCCCAGCCTGACCAGGAAGTGGGAGCCTGAAGTGTAAACCCCCTACTGCCTGACCAGGAATGGGAGCCTGAAACGCAAAAAGATTGCATCTAGATAGAAATGGGAGGGCCGAAGGTAGAAAACACTAAGCCTGATCGGGAAGTGGGGCCTGAAGCTGTAAAACTGTTACAGCTGAAAGGAAGCTGGAGGCTGAAGTGTAGAACCGCCCAGCGGGCCCCGGGAATGAGGCCTGAAAGTTAGAACCACTCTTCCTGAAAGGGGAAATGGGGGCCTGAAGCGTGAACCACCCACAGTTAAAAGAAGTGGGGTCTGAAGCTGTAGAACCACCCCCAGCCCTTACAAGAAGTGGGTTGAAAACTTAGAACCCCCCCGCTGACCAGGAAGTGGGGCTAAGCTGAGAAACTCACTGGGCCCGACCGGAAGTGGGAGCCTGAAGCGTTTGAACCGCCCCCAAACCTGAACGGAAGTGGTCCCGAAGCTGTGAACCCCCCCACAGCCTGACCCGGAAGTGGGGGCCGAATGTAAACCATCTTGCCTAACCAGGAAGTGGGGGGCCTAAGCGCGAACAGATTGCAGTCTAGAAGAAAAGGGAGCCTGAAGCGTAGAAAAACCCACACCCGATCAGGAAGGGGAGCTAACTGTAGAACTGTCACAGCCCGAACAGGAAGTGGGCCTGAAGCTGTAGAACCCCCCCACAGCCTGACCCGGAAGGAGAGCCTGGAAGTGGAACCCCCACGCCTGAACAGGAAGTAGGGCCTGAGCGAGAACCACCACAGCCTTAACAAAAAGGGTGGATTGAAGGAGAAAACCCCACAGCCTGACCAGGAAGTGGGGGCCTGAAGCTGTAACCACCCCCAGCCCTTTAAAGAAGCTGGAGGCTGAAGCTGTAGAACCGCCCACAGCCTGACCAGGAATTAGGAGCCAGAAGCTGCTTGAGGCTCTGGAAAGAGCACGGTTAAACTTCTTTAAGGGTCAATTATCAGCCAAATAAGCATTTGCAGCAACATTCATTCCTAATTGTCCCGCAGGGAGGGAAAGGTACACTGCACAGTCTCGGTACTTTTGCAGGACAACTGTGATGCGGCCAAGAAGCACACGCTGCACTTGTGATTTTAATTTGCCGCACAAATCTGCTCATGAGAACCGGCAAAACCACGCAGCCATTAACATCAATAATAGAGAACATTAATAGTGGCCGCTCGGTTATGCTGCTGTTGACTTGCGTTCTTTTGTACAGAAATGTACGGCTTTAATTGCTGCGCCTTTCCGCCCAAAAAACGCATGTGTGTGTCAAAGCGCCCCAAGCAAAATGAAAGTTGCAGATGCAGCGTGCCACATGCGGTTCATGGTCACATCACAGCCGCTCTGCAACCAGTGGCGGCATATCTAGTCTAAGGTTGGGTTTACATGATGCAGTTGAAAAAGGCAGCAAAATTGGAAGCAAAAGATGCATGACCCCAATTTCATAGTTCATTGTTCCAAGTGCATCAATGACAAAACCGCTTACATTAAAAAAAAAAAAAAAAAAAAAAAGCATGCATTTTTTCCATGTAGTTAATAAATGCAGCAAAAATGCAGTCTCACCCAGCTTCACAAACCCTGTGGTCTGCAGAGACATGAGCAGATTGCTTCCTCAGCTAATTATTTTCTAATTACTCTGACATGAGAGCAGGAGATGTTTATCTAAAGCCCAGAGAAGCTTCAGAGCTAAAGTAAACACAAGTAATTTGTCTCTTTTGTTTGTTAGATCAGATAACAGTCAAGCTGCCTGCAGTTCTGGGTGCCGACCTGTGTGAGGTCATCCCTGCTATCAGATGAGACAAAAAGCAGGGGAGAGCAGGGTAGAGCAGCTTGGTAACTAGAGAAACCGGAGTGCACTCAAAGCTGCTAAAATCACTTCTCTCCTCAACAAAAAAAAATAAATAAACAAAGCAATGTATTCGGAAAACATCTTCATTTAGCTTTCAACATGTAAGACACGATAACCTTTGATCTATTAACCCATTAAAAGGGTTGTCTCCCTACAACGTAGTCTTCAAACTGCGGCCCTCCAGCTGTTGGTAAACTACAACTCCCATCATGCCCATTGTTATGGATTATATAAATGCATGATGGGAGTTGTAGTTGGCCAACAGCTGGAGGGCCGCAGTTTGAAGACCACTGGATCAAACAGTCCAAATAGAAGTCTATGGCCCTGCTACTGTATCCATTGGGATAAAGTTTGGCGACATCTTGATGGATACCACGAGCTGTCAACGTGCAGTTTTAGCTCCCATTTGCAGTATTTTATCTGTAGAGCACAGGTGTCAAACTGCGGCCCCCCAGCTGTTAGGAAACTACATCTCCCATCATGCATTTGTATAATCTATAACATTTGGGCATGATGGGAGTTGTATTTTCCCAACAGCTGAGGGCCGCATTTTGAACCCCTGGTAAGGGGAAATAAATTGGCCTGCACTGGGAGGTATAAATTGGTCATCTAACCAAGCTTTTCCTTTGCCATTTGCAGAAGGTAGGCCCAAATGCAGTTCCAGACGTTGGGAAACTAAACACCTTTAAACTCTTCCGTCAAGATGGCGCCCAAAATGGAACCGCAGTTACATCCCTGCAGGGGGACCGGCGCAGGAAGGCAGCTAGGATCGGTCACAACATGCTTTCCATTTGCCATTTCAATATGGAACTGGGGATTTAAAAGCAATGAAAGGGAACGGTCACATTAACTCTTCCGAGGTGGCCCACTGTTTAGAGGCAGGGGGGAACGGACTTGCTACGATCCTGGGCCCCCATGTTATTAGAGCGGGAAAGAGCCCTGAGGACATGAAATTATCTGATCTGTGGCCCCATGTTATAGAGCAGGAGGGCTGAGGAATGATATTGATTTTGGGGGCCATGTTATAGAGCAGGAGGGGGTGAGGACATGCTATCTGATCGGGGGCCCCCATGTTATAGAGCAGGAGGAGCTGAGGACATGCTATCTGATCGGGGCCCCATGTTATAGGCAGGAGGAGCGAGGACATGCTATCTGATCTGTGGCCCATGTTATGAGCAGGAGGGCTGAGGAATGCTATCTGATTTGGGGCCCCATGTTATAGAGCAGGAGGAGCTGGGACAGCTTCTGATCGGGGCCCCATGTTATAGAGCAGGAGGAGCTGTGGAATGTATTGATCTGTGGCCCCATTTATAGAGCAGGAGGAGTGAGGACATGCTATCTGATCTTGGCCCATGTTATAGAAGGGGAATAAAAAATTTTATTTATAGAGCAGGAGGAGCTGAGGACATGCTATTGATCGGGGCCCCATGTTATAGAGCAGGAGGAGCTGAGGAATGCTATCTATTGGGCCATGTTATAGAGCAGGAGGAGCTGAGGACATGCTATTTTATCTGGGCCCCCATGTTATAGGCAGGAGGAGCTGAGGACATGCTATCTGATCTGTGGGTCCCCATATTATAGAGCAGGAGGAGGTGAGGACATGCATCTGATCGGGGCCCATGTTATAGAGCAGGAGGAGCTGGGACATGCTATCTATCTGGGGCCCCCATGTTATAGAGAGGAGGAGTGAGGAGTGTATCTTATTGAGGCCCATTTTATAGAGCAGGAGGAGCTGGGGACAGCTATTTATTGCAGGCCATTTATAGAGCAGGGGAGTGAGGACATGCTATCTGATTCGGGGCCCCCATGTTATAGAGCAGGAGGAGTGAGGACAGCTATTCTATCTGGGGCCATGTTATAGAGCAGGAGGAGCTGAGGACATGCTATTGATCTGGGGCCCCCTATGTTATAGAGCAGGAGGAGTGAGGACATGCTTTGATTGGGTCCCATGTTATAGAGCAGGAGGAGCTGAGGAATGTATCTGATTTGGGCCCATGTTATAGAGCAGGAGGGTGGGACAGCTATTGATCTGCCCCCATGTTATAGAGCAGGAGGAGCTGGGGAAATTGCTATTGATTTGGCCCATGTTATAGGGCAGGAGGAGCTGGGACAGCTTCTGATCTGCCCCATGTTATAGAGCAGGAGGAGTGAGGACATGCTATCTGATTTTGGGGGCCCAATGTTATAGAGCAGGAGGAGCTGAGGACACCGATATCTGATCGGGGCCCCATGTTATAGAGCAGGAGGAGCTGAGGACACGCTATTGATCTGCCCCATGTTATAGAGCAGGAGGAGCTGAGGACAGCTATCTGATCGGGGCCCCAGTTATAAAAGCAGGAGGACCTGAGGACATGCTATCTGATCTGGGCCTCATATTATAGAGCAGGAGGAGCTGAGGACTTGCTATCTGATCTGGGCCCATTTTATAGAGCAGGAGGAGTGAGGACATGCTTCTGATCTGGGCCCATTTATAGAGCAGGAGGAGCTGAGGACAGCTTCTGATCTGTGGCCCATGTTATAGAGTAGGAGGAGCGAGGACCGCTCTTGATCTGCCCCATGTTATAGAGCAGGAGGAGCTGAGGACAGCTTCTGATTTTGGGCCCATGTTATAGAGCAGGAGGAGCTGAGGACAGCTTTGATCTGGCCCATGTTATAGAGCAGGAGGAGCTGAGGACAGCTATCTGATCGGGGCCCCATGTTATAGAGCAGGAGGAGTGAGGACATGCTATTGATCTGGGGGCCCATGTTATAGAGAAGGAGGAGCTGAGGAATGCTATCTGATCTGTGGCCCCATGTTATAGAGCAGGAGGAGCTGAGGACATGCTATTGATCTGGGCCCATGTTATAGAGCGAGGAGTGAGACATGCTATTGATCTGTGGCCCCATGTTATAGAGCAGGAGGAGCTGAGGACATGCTATCTGATCGGGGGGGCCCCCATGTTATAGAGCAGGAGAAGTGAGGACGCTATCTGATCTGTGACCCCATGTTATAGAGCAGGAGGAGCTGAGGACACGCTATCTGATCTGTGGCCCCATGTTATAGAGCAGGAGGAGCTGAGCAGACGGATATACAGTTGTATGGGAAATTATCTAGCAGAACCTACCAGCTCTTCATTTAACAATTATTTTGAGTTCAAGAGTCCAGTAGGTGGTCTTGTCAGTCACCGCCATCTCTGTATACACGCCTGCAGGTAGAAGGCTGTCAATCACCGATAACACTACCTACTGCACTCCTTAAAGTGACACTACCAACAATTTTTTTTCCTTTACACATTGACAAGCACTATGTCACTATTATATGGAATTTTTTTTTTTTTTTTTTTTAAATAGGTGGTTTTTTTCTTTTTTCAATTTTTCTTGTAAAGTTCCCCTATGTACATGACTTCCCGAACACTCTGTGAGCTCTGACGGCAGCGAGAGGACTGCGGGACGGTTCTTTTCTGGGCCAACTACAACCTAAAAAGGTGTCATTCTTAGCAGGAAGATAGAATTAAAAAAATAATTACCATTTTGTTTCATGCATTGTTATTGCGCTATTGATCAAGTCTAATCTGCTCTATCGTTTCATGTATTGCTCTGGTCATTGTCCGATGATGAAGTCTAATCCGGTCTCTCTGTTCAGAGATCAACTGTGATCATTAGGTCATCACCTACTATTTGTGATGTGTCTACAGAGAGAACGAGCAGCTGCAGTAAAGCGAGACTAGTCGGTCCGGCCATGGAGGAGTTTTATCACTTGACTATTACAGCTAGAACAGAACAGGATTTGATGGACCCCTGCCAAAAAAATAAATTTGGGAAGAAAATTAAACAAAAATACTTTTCTTAAAATCTTTTTTTTTCTGAGGGAAGTGTCTTTTTAAAGGGGTTTTGCCACGATCTCATCTCATGCCTCCTGTATCCAGCTCTGTGCGCTCAGAAGGGGGCGTGTGTGATTTGTTTTTATTGCAGATCATGTGACCCAGCAGGATGACATCACCAAGCCTTCCCTCGCTGTAGTCACAGAAGGATCTGTTTATGTAAAGAGCTGTGAGTAGCTACAATGTAGCTCATTTTTGCCTCACAGGACATAGGTCCTTGGTTCAAATCCCTGAAGGAATCAAACCTGTGGATTTTTTTTTTCTCTCTATCAATGCACAGACCTGATTGAGGTTTCTTTATTTTTTGCAGTTTGACTAATTACTAAGGAGAATAGAGGACGAGTAGAGTGACAGCACCTGGGGTTGAACCGTCACTCAGCAGTGAGTGTGTGTGATTACTAAGGAGTACAGAGGACGGGAGTAGAATGACAGCACCTGGGGTTTGAACACTCAGTAGCTGCCTGAGAGGAGAGGTGATGTCTGAGCATGTGCGACCAGGGCTGTGAGCTCCTCAGTCCTGGTCGCACATACTCAGATATCTCCTCTCCTCTCAGGCAGCTCACAGGCCTGGTCGTATCCCCTGGAGATGAGCTGTAAACAATGGATCACTAAAGGAGCAGCTAACACAAAAACGGTGCAGAATGTTTAATAATGATGAATAGTGAAAATGTTTAATTATTTTATTTCTAAACTTCCCACAGCAATTTTACTTCGTGGCAAAACCCCTTTAACTCAAAAGCAGCCGAAACTTAAATGGCTAAAATGAGTTCTTTCGAATCTTTCCCCACTGACCGGTCCATCAGTCTGCACTGCTCCTCAATGGTGAACCCATCATCACATTGCATGTTTAGGGCCCGTCTGCACGGCAAGAATGTCCAGTCTGTTTTTAAAACAGATTTGGGTTTTTGAAGTCTGTCAAAAAACGGCCATAAGACCAAATTGCACCGACCTTCTCGGATTTCAGAACAGGTTTTTGCAAAAAAAAAAAAAAAAAAAAAAATTGGAAAATGTTTATTCTCCCGCCAGGTCTCAACGGCAAAAAATGTACTATGAAAGTCAATGGGACTGTGGAGAAAAATAAATATCGACCAGAAAGCTTTGTGCATGGATTTTGGATTTGCTGTTTTGTTGGGAGAGATCTGAACCTGTTCTGTGTAGACAGGCGAAAAAAACCCCAATCCTAAATTGGCACCAAAAACCAAACCTTGTTTTTTTTTTTGTGCAGAATAAGAGTTATGTTCACATCGCGCTGCTATGAGTCCAACCTGCAAATACAGTAAAATCATAACACTCATTGACAACTAGGACTTTACAGCTTATTCTAAAAACAGCAGGCGTAGAGCGGCGCGCGCAGTGTGCGCCGTGTGAACCCGGTCTCATACTATTCAGAATCCAATGAGTACTTTAGTGCTGCTGGAGGTGGATGCAGCCAAGGCAAGTGACGCTGTACTTTGTCCTTGGTTGTATGGGCCCAGCCTTGCGCTACAGGATCTCTATAAGGTATGAATACACTATGCGGTACTCATATCTTATAGCAAGAGTCCCCAACTCCAGTGCTCAAGGTCCACTAACAGGTCATGTTTTCTGGAGAATCCCATAGAATGCACGGACAATAATTAAAAGGGGTTGTCTCACTACAGGGATCACTGCTTTTTATTTTAAAGATCTTGTAAAAACAAGTCACTTTGCAATATGTGTCCATTAACAATGTCCTACCTATTCCTAGATATCCCCTCTTGTATGGGCTGCATCAGCTCCTCAGGTCGCTACAGCTACAGACCTGTTCTCTGGCTTCTACGAGGTTGCAGTAGAAGCCAGGTCTGTAGCTATAGCAACCAGTGCTGACAGCCTATCAGGAGAGATCAAACAGGTCTGTAGCTATAGCCACCTGAGGAGCTGATGCAGCGCATACAAGAGGGGATATCTAGAAATAGGTAGGACACTGTTAATGGACACATACTGCAAAGTGACTTGTTTTTACAAGATCTTTAAAATAAAAAGCCAGAAACATGACCTGCTGGTGGGTCCTGAGGACTGGAGTTGGGGACCCCTGCTATAAGGTATGAATACCCCAGGGCTGTGAACAAGGGTTCAGCAGGAACCTGAAACGCGTCAGCTGACGCTCTGACACAGACATTTTCTCATGTGGTTGTGCTGTAACTACATGGAATAAAGTAACGCTGATCTTACCGCTTGATTCTTCTCCATTTCTCCGATATTGGATCGTTGCATGAATACTGCATAGTGTATTCCTACCTTATAGGGATCTGTAGCGTAAGGCTGGGCTCACACAACAAAGGACAAAGTACCGCGTCACACCCGGGTCTCTCGTCCACCTAGAGCAGCACAAATTTGCAGACATCTCGTTCGGCCACTAGTGGACGCATTGAAGGCGAGACCAAATCGGCACTCTGTATTTCTACCCCTGGTTGGGAGGCAAAAATCATCGCTGCAAAAGACAAAAGAAAATGCACCAGGAGATCGTGTTCATTTCCAACGCAACCCAAGTGTATGCTCATTAAAAACTAAGCCAGAATAAAAACCAATAAATACATCATATTTGTACATAAGAATCCATAATACTGTAAAATAAAAAAACAAGAGAAAAAAAAACCCCAAAAAAAAAACCTTGTGCATTTGCCTTTATCCTGGAAGGAAGAAGCAACTCACTGGAGAGAAGAGAAACTTATTGTGGATTGTTTCACAATGGAATAAAAATGTAAGATGCAAAGTGTAACAAATCATGACTCAACTATGGCGCCGGCCGGATACATAACACAGGACCGGAGCGAGACCGCGGCGCCGCTCCAACCGGACCCCGCTCTCGCCGTAGAGATGGCGCCGCACTCGCCCCGCCGGCAATGGGCGCGCCTCCTGTAAACGTTGAGCAGTAAGCGCGGACGCCACGAGCAGCGTTCATCCGACAGGTTTAATTTAGAGAATAAAAACGTCAAAGCATTAAAAAATAAAAATGATAAAAAAAATGGAGGAGGAGGAGGAGTTACCGCACCTCTAGCTGTTAAAAGAGGAAACCAAAATCCTTCGAAAACAAAAACCAACAAAAAAAAAATAAATAAAAAAGTCACACCCACACAGTCTCTTCCAGGCCAGTTGTCAAATTTGGGGAGGAGGGAAAAGGGGGACAATGAAAATTGATGAACAGTTTGGTTCCCAGCTGCTCCACTTGGAAAGAGACACTTAGACTTAACCCCCACCTCCCCCAACTAGTCTGAACGTGTCCTGTTTCGGGAACTCCTGGGCAGGGGTCCCTCTTCGGCTCCGAATGCAGTATTAAGAAAGCAGCAGATGAGGGTGGTGTCAGGAGCTGGTGCCCAGCAGCTGCTCCCCCGGCCCTGTCTCAGGAGTTGTTGGCAGAATTATTTTCGTCAGTCGGGGAGGTGGAGGAGGAGGAGGAAGCGGAGGAAGCAGAGAAATTCATGTCTGTTAATCCGGGAGGGTTGGTGGCTGTGTTCTGGCCGCTCAGGCTTTTCCTACATACAGGACACGTATCATGCTGCGAGGGGAAAAACATATAGATCAGTCATGATGCAGATAAACCAGGAAACCACAGACCCTCCAGTTTCGCCGACTTTAAGGGGTCGGATACGGCTTTAAAGAAGGCAACCCCAAATGCTTTATTATATGAAGAATTCAGTGATTGCATAAGACTAAAAGAAGAAAGTGTGATATTGCATACACTTCCACATAATATAGATTACAAATACTTACATTACACCTCTATACGGGTCAAAGCTTCACCAGGAATCTTATAAGCATCATCTATCCATAACATCAGCTGGGAGAAGTGGGCCAGCGAAAATAGAGAAACCCCTGGGGATCCACACTGTGGCGGTGAGGTGCCCCTCTATCCCACGGCCCGATACTTCTGTCCTCATTCCCCCCCTCACCAGTTTTATCTTAAAAAATCCTGCTAGCCAAGTGAAAGAAGCGAACAGATCAGAGTTTTTCCGTTAAGCCCCCGCTCCCTCCGAATCCCCGGAAAAATCTATCCCCGGAAGTTGAACACACCGGGTAATAAGCCTGAACCCCTGTTTCCCCATGATGTCTCCCTAAACATTGCTGGGTAGTATTATCTCATAAAAAACAGTCTACGGGGTACGCGTTTCAAAAAAAAATTTGAGCAACACTGAAAAAAGCTCTTGAGGGGCAAAAACTTTATCAGCTGTTCGGAATTTTACAGACTAGCAATTTGCAGACGGTTTTTTTAGAGGTTTTTCAGGGGCCGCCGAAAAACCCTTTTTGCTCGTTTGCTGCCAGTTTCTATGGGGGAAAAAAGGCACATCCCCCTTCATGGTTATTTCCCCCCAAATTCAACATGAATTTACCGTCCGGTTTTTTAGATGGAAAATGTCAAGTGAATGTCAAGGGGGGAGGGCTTTTCTCCGCTCATCGCAGATAAAAGCCGCCACCACCCCACCCCCACCCCCGTGAGCGCAGAAACCGGACAAATACATAAACCGACCGGTATTTGTCCATTGCCGTGTGAACGGGCCGTTAAAGAGATACTGTCAATATGGATTCCAGTGGTCAATTTAAAACCTTTGCACTAAAAGCCCCCCTTTGACATCCCGAAACCATATTTTTTTCTATATACAACACCATATCCCAAGGGAATGGCTTCAGCAGATGGACACATTGCTATGAGAGAAGGAATACACTGTATACAGCACACAATGCAATGAAAGCACAAACTATAGCGAAAAGTACTCCTAAAATATAGCACAAATACACAAGATCAGGTAACCAGGAAACTAACCAATCCCACCATTCACCATTAACCGATCTGTCTGGGACTGCAAATCCTGGCTCCGATCCGACAAGTTACAACAACATAGGAGAGGAGCTGAGCTCTGTGATATATAGGATTATATGGTAGAGCAGCTGAGCTCTGTAATATATAGGGTTATATGATAGAAGAGAGGAGCTGAGCTCTGTGATATATCGGGTTATATGAAAAAGGAGAGGAGCGGAGCTCTGCGATATATAGGGTTATATGAAAGAGGAGAGGAGCTGAAAATGTTGCTGCAGACCAACGACCTGCACTGCCTGTCACCTATACTTCGTGAATAGTCTAAGGAGTAAAGCTAAATCATTA
Organism: Phyllomedusa bahiana; assembly: GCA_025379985.1. Classification (NCBI taxonomy): domain Eukaryota; kingdom Metazoa; phylum Chordata; class Amphibia; order Anura; family Hylidae; genus Phyllomedusa; species Phyllomedusa bahiana. Next base: position 54,144 of record JAODAL010019892.1, on the reverse strand, counting down.
ACATTGAATTTGATCCAATACACTAATGATGTGAAAGAGAACCTGTCACATAGGTGATGCCCCGCTGGCTGAGGACAGAACAAGCCAGTGTCAGACCTGCTGTTTCCAGCGCTGTGTCCCTTATTCTGTAACATGCTGTAGTTTTCGTGTATTTAATGCTCAAATCTGCAGTTTTCAGCCAGAAAAGAGTCAGTCAGTTTTTTCATACCCCGCCCACCTGAGGCTAGCCACGCCCACCTCACAACTGATAAACCTATTACAGTCATGGCCAAAAGTTTTGAGAATGACACAAATCTTATATTTTCACATGATCTGTTGCCCTCTGGGTTTTTTTGTGTGTTTTGTCAGATGCTTTTAAACATAAGAAATACAAGTTTCAATCAGATTTGATTAACAAAAGCTTTTTTGACAGTTTTGAATGAGTTAATGCAGCAAGTCAATATTTGCAGTGTTGACCCTTCTTCTTCAGGACCTCTGCAATTCTCCTGGCATTCTCTCAATCAACTTCTGGACCAAATCCTGACTGATAGCCGTCCATTCTTGCACAATCGATGCTTGCATTTTGTCACAATTTGTTTTTGTTTGTCCACCCGTCTCTTGATGATTGACCACAAGTTCTCAATGGGATTAAGATCTGGGGAGTATCCAGGCCATGGACCCAAAATCTCTGTTTTGTTCCCTGAGCCATTTAGTTATCACCTTTGCTTTATGGCAAGGTGCTCCATCATGCTGGAAAAGGCATTGTTGATCACCAAACTGCTCTTGGACGGTTGGGAGAAGTTGCTCTTGGAGGACATTCTGGTACCATTCTTTATTCATGGATGTGTTTTTAGGCAAGACTGTTAGAGAGCCGATTCCCTTGGCTGAGAAGCAACCCCACACATGAATGATTTCTGGATGCTTTACAGTTGGAATGAGACAAGACTAGTGGTATCGCTCACCTTGTCTTCTGCGAACAAGCTGTTTTCCAGATGCTGCAAACATTCGGAAAGGGGATTCATCAGAGAAAATGACTTTACCCCAGTCCTCAGCAGTCCACTCCCTGTACCTTTGGCAGAATATCAGTCTTTCCCTGATGTTTTTTCTGGAGAGAAGTGGCTTCTTTGCTGCCCTCCTTGACACCAGGCCTTGCTCCATGAGTCTCACAGTGCGTGCAGATGCACTCACACCTGCCTGCTGCCATTCCTGAGCAAGCTCTGCACTGCTGGTAGCCCGATTCCCAAGCTGAAACACTTTTATGAGACGGTCCTGTCGCTTGCTGGTCTTTCTTGGGCGCCCTGGAGCCTTTTTGGCAACAATGGAACCTCTCTCCTTGAATTCCTTGATGATGCGATAGATTGTTGACTGAGGTGCAATCTTTCTAGCTGCGATACTCTTCCCTGTTAGGCCAGTTTTGTGCAGTGCAATGATGAGTGCACGTGTTTCTTTAGAGATAACCATGGTTAACAGAAGAGAAACAATGATGCCAAGCACCAGCCTCCTTTAAAGTGTCCAGTGGTGTGATTCTTACTTAATCATGACAGATTGATCTCCAGCCCTGTCCTCATCAACACCCACACCTGTGTTAATGGAGCAATCACTGAAACGATGTTAGCTGCTCCTTTTAAGGCAGGCCTGCAATGAAGTTGAAATGTGTTTCGGGGGAAAAAGTTCATTTTCTAGGCAACTATTGACTTTGCAATTAATTGCTCTTAAGCTGATCACTCTTTATAACATTCTGGAGTATATGCAAATTGCCATTATAAAACCTGATGCAGTAGACTTTGTAAAAATTAACATTTGTATCATTCTCAAAACTTTTGGCCATGACTGTACATTGAATAGGTAGAAACATGTGAATATCTGCCAGTGGGCGGGGCTAGCCTTTGGTGGGCGGGGTTAACACCTGTTCATGAATAAGATTTGAGGGGTAAATGCTCTAAAACTGCTGCATCTTACAGAATAAGGGACACAGCGCTGGAAACAGCAGGTCTGACACTGGCTCGTGCTGCCCTCAGCAAGGGGGGCACAACCTATGTGACCGGTTCCCTTTAATTGGAGCCGACACACTAAACACATTGCCAGTGGCAGACGAATACTATAATGAGCTGTAGTTTGTTTTTCATCATCTACACATAAATTGGGCAATCTGCACTCCGCTGCCCCGGGCACTCAAGTTCTGTTACCCCTCCTGAACTCTGGGGCAAGGGCTCACAAACCAGTCGTAAAAAAAAAAACCTCCGCATCCGAGCCAAGGCCGGGATTCATCCGCTCACAAAAGTCTTTGCCAAAGTAAGTTATGTGAACAAATCTAATTGCAAAACTGCCCTAAGCCGCCTCAACACACTAATCTGAGAAGAAAAAAAAAAAAAAAATTGGGCAAAAACTGCAGCAGCCAGATTCGTTGCGTGTTTTAGGTAAGTAGCAGTTCTTGCAAAGCGTAAAATACTGTAGTAGTGTTTTTTTTTTTTAATGTATGCAGTAAAAAGTGTGCACGCATGGGCGCTGCATTTCTTGTGATGTTTTTCCAGCCTGCCAATCATGATAAAGAATATGAAAAAATGCACAAGAAAGGAGTGAGGGGCAGGAACGAATACAATACCCAACAAACAGCATCAAAATCACATGTATCAATCCTTTTTTTTTTTCTAGTGCAAAAAGAAAAAAAAAAAAAAAAAAAGCTTCAAAAACGGCATTTATGGCTTTTTGTGTTTTTTATGCAGTTTTCGCTGCATTTTTTGGCTAAAAAAAATTTAAAGTATGAACCTTTGGAAAAAATAAAATCAATTAAAAATACGGTTTTTGAAGTTTTTATTTTGAAGCCAAAAAACTGCAATGTAAGGGCATGTCCCCACAGCAGGCTTTTCAGCCGCTTTTAGGTTTTGAAAGCAGTCAGTAAACCGGCTGACAAACTTGACCACGGACCTCTATGGAAAATCTGTGCAGCGGTCCCCCACTGCATGGATTTTGCACTGGCGGTCCGAAAAACATTTTACATGTTCATTCTTCCACCCCGGTTTGAGTCCACAAACAGCAGAAAAAAAAAACGGCCCCCCTGCGGCCGTGCACAGGGCCACAAAACGGAGCACATACCGGGTCAGACAATCCGACCGGTATTTGCTCTGTGTCGTGTAAATGGCCCCTAAGTTTTGTGTGTGAAGAGCCCTATAGAGACCGTTCTAATATGGCAGCAATCAGCAGTTCCCGGTCAGTTCCAGATGCTCTTAGGGACTGTTCACACGGCTGATTTGGATACAGTTTTCAGTGCATTTTCCGTGAATAAAACAGCGTCCAAAAAGTCTCCAAAACGCCCCCAGTTAATTTTCATGGTTTCCTACAGAAAACTGCATCATAGTTCAAACCACATTTGTGGTTTCTGCGCAGAAAAAAAAAGCGTGGTGAAAGGGGTTGTCTCACTACATTGATTCATCTCACCTCAGTCCTGTTTTCTTGGTTTCATTTTGATTTCAGGGGCGTGTTTACTGGCTTTTACTAGGCTGCAGTAGAAGCCAGGTCTGTAGCTATAGCGACCAGTGCTGGCAGCCTATCAGGAGAGACAGAACAGGTCTGTAGCTATAGCAACCAGTACTGGCAGCCTATCAGGAGAGATGGAACAGGTCTGTAGCTATAGCAACCAGTACTGTCAACCTATCAGGATAGATGGTACAGGTCTGTAGCTATATAGCGACCTGAGGAGCTGATGCAGCCCATACAAGAGGGGATATCTAGGAATAGGTAGGACACTCTTAATGGACACATATTGCAAAGTGACTTGTTTTTGCAAGATCTTTAATATAAAAAGCAGTGATCCCTGTAGTGAGACAACCCCTTTAATTCTTTAAGCAGTTTCAATGCTGAAAATCCTTTAAGGCCATGTTCACACGGCGTAATTGCGTATTTCGCCCTGCAATTACGAAGTGTGTACAGGAGTGGAGGAGGGAGGGGTGTAGTCCGCCGGCCCCATAGACATGCATTATTCTCGGCGCGTATACGCTGTAAATAATTCACGTGTCACTTATCTCCCCCCGCGGCGTATTCGCCCAGCGGGGAGAGGAGGCGTAATCCATAGTTCTCTATGAGGACTGTGGATGACTGTAATGACTGGGACGTATCTCGCCCCGTATTTAGCGCAGTACGGCACGAAATACATCCCAGAATAAGCCGTGTGAACATAGCCTAAGAGTCAATGGAGAGCTTCGAAACCTCAGCGCAGTTTTGGACTATGTTCAAAATTTGAAAGTCTTACGATCTAAAAACTATATAAAAAACTGCGGCAAAAAGGTGTTGACAAATGCCTTAGAAATCACATCCAAAACCCCCATGCCCATAAAGTGTTTTCATACAAGGATCTAAACGCTGAAAAATCCGTGCCCAAATCAGCCGTGTGAACTGAGCCACGTGGGCAACCCGCCAGTGGAAATGGCGACGACGTGAACGCGTTTCATACTGACCTGCTCTAACCAGGGGATGATGCAATTGTTGTGAAATAAGTGATTGCAAGGAAGTTGTCGCACATTTTCACCGACTGTATAATCCTCCTTACAGACTGGACACTCCAACCCAGAGCCTGGAAGAGAAGCGACACGAGCGCAACGTCAGAAGAGGCAAAATCTTCAGAACTAGAAGCTTAAGAATCACTGAAGGAATTAGCAATTTCTAAAAGAAATTAAATGATCCAAACCTGGACTTGTGTATGAAAATCGTCCAGCAGGGAGACGGGCTTCGTTTCCCCTAGAAACCAATCAACACCCATAGCAGCCAGTGCCCATAGCAACCGACCAGAGCCCATAGCAACCAGAACTCAGCTTTCATTTCATATAGTGCTCTGGAAAAAGGAAAGCCGAGCTCTGATTGGTCGCTATGGGCAACACAGACACTTCCTGCTAGACGGGTTTTACACCTAAGGCCCAATAATTCATGTGTCCAGCCTAAAGCTTAAAGGGGTCGTCTCACTACATTGATTCGTCCGGTTTTCTTGGTTTCACTGTGAATTCAGGGGCGCGTTTACTGGCTATCTAGTAGGCTGCAGAGAAGCAGGTACTGTAACTATAGACCAGGCCCGACAGCCTATCAGGAGAGATCAAACAGGTCTGTAGCTATAGTGACCAGTGCTGGCAGCCTATCAGGAGAGATGGAACAGGTCTGTAGCTATAGCGACCTGAGGAGCTGATGCAGCCCATACAAGAGGGGATATCTAGGAATAGGTAGGACACTGTTAATGGACACATATTGCAAAGTGAATTGTTTTTGCAAGATCTTTAACATAAAAAGCAGCGATCCCTGTAGTGAGATAACCCCTTTAAAGGGAATCACAAATATTTTTTTCTTTTACCAAACTTAAACCCGACACTGGATTAGATGCTCCTGTTCACAGGCTTCACTGTCCATGAAGCTGCTGTAAAGCATCTCTCTAAATGCTGTTAAAGGGGTTGTCTCACTACAGGGATTGCTGCTTTTTATCTTTAAGATCTTGCAAAAACAAGTCACATTGCAATATGTGTCCATTAACAGTGTCCTACCTATTCCGAGATATCCCCTCTTGTATGGGCTGCATCAGCTCCTCAGCTCCTATAGCTACAGACCTGTTCTCTCTCCCCTGATAGCTGCCAGCACTGGTTGCTATAGCTGCAGACCTGTTCTCTCTCTCCCGATAGGCTGCCAGCACTGGTCGTTATAGCTACAGACCTGTTCAATCTCTCCCGATAGGCTGCCAGCACTGGTTGCTATAGCTACAGACCTGGCTTCTACTGCAGTCTAGTGGAAGCCAGTAAACCCACGCCTGAATTCAAAGTGAGACCAAGAAAACAGGACTGAGGCGAGATTAATCACTGTAGTGAGACAACCACTTTAAGGCAAGAAGGCTGCCCCCATAATCACAGAATAAAAAAAACTTACAAAACAGAAAATTAAAAAACGACAAAAAGGAGAAAAGACGATGCATCAGTTTTCATTATTTAAAAAAAAAAAAAAAAAAAAAAAAAAATCCTTTGACACTAGACTCGCTGTAAACCTGCTCCTGACCTATGACATCAATCATTGCTCTCGTGACCTTGCAGCTATTCAGAGGCCACATCGGTCACTTCCTGGAGCAGAGCATGTGACCACGAGGCAGGCGACTGGCTGCAGTGTCGTGTCAGCGGTAACGGGGGTGACAGGAGTGCGGTGCTCCCGGGCAGTGGCAGCGCTGGAAAGGAGCAGGTTTAAAAAGTAGTGACCCCCATCCCCCTCCACACCTGCCTTTAATTTTCTAACCTTCCCAAGTGGCTGATGAGCATTTTGTGAAAATTTTGAAAACCCGTCTGTGTCAGCAGCCCATAAAGATGGCGGACTACATAAAACCTCAACCTACGCTGCCTCACAACAAGTGCACCTTCAGGTTGGGGGGCAGGTGAAGAGGGTGGGATACAGAGGGTCTTACCTTTAAACCTCCCATACACAATGGTGAGATGGCGGCTGCACCCACAGATTTGGTCACGGCCGGCCACCAGACCCTAAAGGAGGCTTCCACTACACGTGACAGGGAAAAGGCGGCTCAGCCAGGTTCATTCTCAACCCTTAAAATAAGCTGCTGCAGGCGTCCTGCAGCCGCACAGCCCCTTCTCCCCACTCGCCCCATAAGGCCAGATTCACACGGTGTATAGTGGCCTGTAACGGTGTGCTTGTCAGCACTGTTGAAAGTACAGTGCCTTGCCAAAGTATTCGGCCCCCTTGAACTTTTCAACCTTTTGCCACATTTCAGGCTTCAAACAAAGATATAAAATTTTTATTTTTTTGTGAAGAATCAACAACAAGTGGGACACAATTGTGAAGTGGAAAGAAATATATCTGATATTTTAAACTTTTGTAAAAAATAAAAAAAACTGAAAAGTGGGGCGTGCAATATTATTCGGCCCATGATGACTCTGGATGAACTGCAGAGATCTCCAGCTGAGGTGGGAGAGTCCATAGGACAACAATCAGTCACTGCACAAATCTGGCCTTTATGGAAGAAGCAAGAAGAAGCCATTTCTCAAAGAGATCCATAAAAAGTCTGGTTTAAAGTTTGCCACCTGGGAGACACCAAACATGTGGGAGAAGGGGCCGCCTGGGAGACACCAAACATGTGGAAGAAGGGGCCGCCCGGGAGACACCAAACATGTGGGAGAAGGGGCCGCCGGGGAGACCCCAAACATGTGCGAGAAGGGGCCGCCGGGGAGACCCCAAACATGTGCGAGAAGGGGCCGCCGGGGAGACCCCAAACATGTGGGAGAAGGGGCCGCCTGGGAGACCCCACACATGGGAGAAGGGGCCGCCTGGGAGACACCAAACATGTTGGAAGAAAGGGGCCGCCTGGGAGACGCCAACATGTGGAAGAAAGGGGCCGCCTGGAGACGCCAAAACAGGTGGAAAAAAGGGGGCCGCCTGGGAGACGCCAAACATGTGGAAGGGAAAGGGGCCGCCTGGGAGACGCCAAACATGTGGAAGAAAGGGGCCGCTGGGAGACGCCAAACATGTGGAAGAAAGGGGCCGCCTGGGAACGCCCAAACATGTGGAAAGAAAGGGGCCGCTGGGAGACGCCAAACATGTGGAAGAAAGGGGCCGCCTGGGAGACGCCAACATGTGGAAGAAAGGGGCCGCCTGGGAGACGCCAAACATGTGTGAGAAGGGGCCGCCTGGGAGACGCCAAACAAGTGGAAGAAAGGGGCCGCCTGGGAGACGCCAAACATGTGGATGAAAGGGGCCGCCTGGGAGACGCCAAACATGTGGAAGAAAGGGGCGCCTGGAGACCCCCAAACATGTGGGAGAAGGGGCCGCCTGGGAGACACCAAACATGTGGGAGAAGGGGCCGCCTGGGAGACGCCAAACATGTGGAACCAAAATCCAACGGGCACAATGCAAAACGATATGTTTGACGTAAAAGCAACACAGCTCATCCCCCTGAACACACCATCCCCACTGTCAAACCTGGTGGGGGCAGCCGCATGGTTTGGGCTTTTCTTCAGCAGGGACAGGGCAGATGGTTACAATTGATGGGAAGATGGATGGAGCCAAATCCAGGACCATTCTGGAAGAAAACCTGTTGGAGTCTGCAAAAGACCTGAGGTTGGCACGGAAATTTATCTTCCAACAAGACAATGATCCCAAACATAAAGCAACATCTACAATGGAAGTTTCACAAATAACCGTCTCCAGGTGTTAGAATGGCCAAGTCACAGTCCAGACCTGAATCCAATGGAGAATCTGTGGAAAGAGCTGGAAACTGCTGCTCACCAACGCTCTCCCTCCAACCTCACTGAGCTCCTGCTGTTCACAAACGCTCTCCATCCAACCTCACTGAGCTCCAGCTGCTCACAAACGCTCTCCATCCAACTTCACTGAGCTCCAGCTGTCACAAACGTTCTCCATCCAACCTCACTGAGCTCCAGTGCTCACAAACGCTCTCCATCCAACCTCACTGAGCACCCGCTGCTCACAAAAAGCTTCCATCCAACCTCCCCTGATCTCCAGCTGTTCACAAACGCTCTCCATCCAACCTCACTGAGCTACAGCTGCTCACAAACGCTATACATCCAACCACACTGAGCTCCAGCTGCTCACAAACGCTCTCCATCCAACCTCACTGAGCTCCAGCTGCTCACAAACGCTCTCCCCCCAACTCACTGAGCTCCCCGCTGTCTCTCCCTCCAACCTCACTGAGCTCCAGCTGCTCACAAACGCTCTCCATCCATCCTCACTGATCTCCAGCTGTTCACATTCGCTCTCCATGCATCCTTACTGAGCTCCAGCTGGTCACAAACGCTCTCCATCCAACCTCACTGAGCTCCAGCTGTTCACAAACGCTCTCCATCCCACCTCGCTGAGCTCCAGCTGCTCACAAACGCTCTCCATCCAACCTCACTGAGCTCCAGCTGTGCTCTCCCTCCAACCTCACTGAGCTCCAGCTGTGCTCTCCCTCCAACCTCACTGAGCTCCAGCTGCTCACAAACGCTCTCCATCCAACCTCAAATGATCTCCAGCTGTTCACAAACGCTCTCCATCCAACCTCACTGAGCTCCAGCTGTGCTCTCCCTCCAACCTCACTGAGCTCCAGCTGCTCACAAACGCCTCCATCCAACCCACTGAGCTCCAGCTGTTTCTCTCCCTCCAACCTCACTGGAGCTCCAGCTGTGCTCTCCCTCCAACCTCACTTTAGCTCCAGCTGCTCACAAACGCCTCCATCCAACCTCACTGAGCTCCAGCTGCTAAAAAAACGCCTCCATCCAACCTCACTGAGCTCCAGTGCTTCCCCAAACGCCTCCATCCAACCCCCACTGAGCTCCAGCTGCTCACAAACGCATCTCCCCTCCAACCTCACTGAGCTCCCGCTGCTCACAAACGCTCTCCATCCAACCTCATGAGCTCCAGCTGCTTCACAAATGCTCTCCATTCCAAACTCACTGAGCTCCAGCTGCTCACAAATGCTCTCCATCCAACCTCACTGAGCTCCAGCTGTGGCCAAGGAAGAATGGGCAAGAATTTCAGTCTCTCGATGTGCAAAACTTAGAGACAAACCCGAAGCGACTGCAGCTGTAACCGCAGCAAAAGGTGGCGCCACAAAGTATTAACTTAAGGATGGGGGTGTTGAATAAGTCCTTTAACAGTGCTGACAAGCGCACAGTTACAGGCCACTATACACCGTGTGAAACTGGCCTTGGGAGGTGAGTTGGGAGAACGGGCTGTGCGACTGCAGGTCGCCTCCAGCAGCTTATTTTAAGGGTTGAGAATGAACTTGGCTGAGCTGCCTTTTCCCTGACACGTGTTGAATAATTTTGCACGCCCCACTTTTCATTTTTTTTACAAAAGTTTAAAATATCCAATAAATTTCGTTCCACTTCACAATTGTGTCCCACTTCTTGTTGATTCTTCACCAAAAAATTAAAATTTTATAAATCTTGATGTTACTTTCGTTTTTTTCCTGGCGTGTAGTTGTCCCCCCAAAAATGACGTCACTTCTTTTTACTGCCGCACAGCATGCGCTGGAGAAGGCGCACTCAATGAGTGCTATGATTTTACCGCATTTGTGGGGTGTACTTCGGGCACATTGCAGTGCAACTGTGCACCAGAGTACACCCTGCAAATAAGTCGTGTGAACATCCCCTAACAGAGGAAAACAAGGTTATTGGTCTCAAAAAGTTATTTTTAAAAGTACTCAAACACCATGAAAACAATACACTCACCGGCCACTTTATTAGGTACACCATGCTAGTAACGGGTTGGACCCCCTTTTGCCTTCAGAACTGCCTCAATTTCTTGTGGCAAAAGATTCCACAAGGTGTTTTTCAAAAGATGCTCAATTGGTACCAAGGGGCCAAAGAGTGCCAAGAAAATATTCCCCACACCATGACCACCACCAACCAGCCTGAACCGTTGGATACAAGGCAGGATGGATCCATGCTTTCATGTTGTTGACGCCAAATTCTGTCCCTACCATCCGAATGTCGCAGCAGAAATCGGGAAATCATCAGGGCCAGGCAACGTTTTTCCAATCTTCTACGTCCAATTTCGATGAGCTTGGGCAAAATTGGAGCCTCAGTTTCCTGTTCTTAGCTTTAAAGGAGTGGCACCCCGGTGTGGTCTTCTGCTGCTGTAGCCCATCTGCCTCAAAGTTGGCCGTACTGTGCGTTCAGAGATGCTCTTCTGCCTACCTTGGTTGTAACGGGTGGCTATTTGAGTCACTGTTGCCTTTCTATCAGCTCGAACCAGTCTGCCCATTCTCCTTTGACCTCTGGCATCAACAAGGCATTTCCGCCCACAGGACTGCCGCTCACTGGATGTTTTTTCTTTTTCGGACCATTCTCTGTAAACCCTAGAGATGGTTGTGCGTGAAAATCCCAGGAGATCAGCAGTTTCTGAAATACTCAGACCAGCCCTTCTGGCACCAACAACCATGCCACGTTCAAAGGGACTCAAATCACCTTTCTTCCCCATACTGATGCTCGGTTTGAACTGCAGGAGATTGTCTTGACCATGTCTACATGCACTGAGTTGCCGCCATGTGATTGGCTGATTAGAAATTAAGTGTTAACGAGCAGTTGGACAGGTGTACCTAATAAAGTGGCCGGTGAGTGTATAAAGTTGGTACCTGCAGAATACAGATAACCTCAACTACACAGAATAATTAATCCATTAAAACAAAGCACTCACAAAAACCACAATTTTGCTATTTTTTACCTTTCATCCAACAAATTTTTTTTCACAGTATATTATATGATACGGCCAGTAGCAGCATTAAAAAGTCCTGTACCGCAAAAAAAAACAAGCCCTCATACAACTATATAGACATAACCAAAACGAAATGCTTTGAAAGTTGAGGCCCCGCACTCACCCACGTGCTCATCTGTTACTTGGACTGTGGGAAGGGCTTGGATCTTCTCGTTGTCGGCAGGCGGAGGTCCGGTGTTTTCAAACTGGTTAAGTAACTGGTTGGAGACAATAAAACCATCAGCATATGGAGACTGCGCAATACCTGCAAACCTCATGTACTAAAAAACGCATTGATAGTCACCGGCCGTAACTACTACCTGTGTGATGATGGTGTCCAGGCCATTGGCTCCCCAAGCATAGTCCATTGGATTGGAATGAAGAACTCCCCTTAAAGAACATAAAGGCCCAAGTTAGTGTATCCACAAATCTAGCACAGCGGCTTCACGGTGCAGGACTTGGCTACGCAGTTTTTACAGGTGAAACATTTGACACATTTCACCTGTAAAACGCAGCCAATTACTGAAACGCAAACTGTGGCGAATATACATGCCCCCTCCCCCTCCCGAGCGCGGTAAGGTGTAGTTTTTAGCGGCAATAAAAATTGCACCACGTGAATACACGAAGGAGACAAGAAAACTCGAATTTTGTAGAAAATATAATAGCAAAACACATGTGCCAAAGTGAATGAGGAAAACTGAGCAAATGTGATCAGCACGGTGGCCCTTATAGATATTGCACGTTAGGGAGAAGGCAAGGTGCAGAAGGCGCGGCGGAGGAGGCGGCGGCAAAGGCGGCGCGGAAGGAGGAGGTGGGGCGGCAGGAGGAGGAGAGCAAAGGGTAAAAGGAAGGAGGGGAAAAAAAGAAAATTATAATACTAAAATAATAATATGGTTACTAATAAAACGCATTACAGCTTAATATGCACCACCAGGCAAATCTTCTACAGTGTAAGTGTAAGGCTCACCATGGTCCCAGTCCTAGGTTTGGCATTGCGGTGGGTGCGATGATCCCATTTACCAGTTGCTGAATGATCCTACCAATAAAACCATAACAATTGTTATAAAGCCACCAATTCTTCCATGTGTGATGTCTGTAGCAGGGCTATGGAGTCAGCAAGCCAAAGCCCCGACTCCTCAATTTCCCAAACCTCCTGACTCCTTCATACATGGCGCATGTTTAAGTGATAACTTTACTGTAGTAAAATGGTAACATCAGGCTGTTTATCACCTTATGATACAATAATCAAGCTATTTAGGTAGAACAGACACTGACAAGCAAAAGGGTAACAATGTTTTGAACTTTTGACATTCAGGCTCCATATCACAGCATCCACTACAGCTTTGTACATGAGGCTCCATCATTTTATAGACAATCTTATACATAAATGTGACTTGCAAGTATTTAGCATCTGCTTAGTTCTGCAGACTCTTTCCTGTAACGGAATTGTTACTGTTTCGCTCTTAAAAATCAAAATGTTAATTTTATTATTTTGTTAGCATTTGGTAAATCCACCTTTGGCTTTCATCTCTGACAATCCTTCTGGGCTCTGAATCAGATTCAAGCAGGTATTGACCAAAATCTGATCCCCGGTCTCTTCTACACATTCCAATGTTGGTGCATACTGGACTTGGGTGTGAATACAGCTTTGTCTTCTCCTCTCCCCACAAGTGTTGGATTGGGTTGAGGTCTGGGGAGGCCGATCCAGCGACTATACTTCATTGTCATTGCCCCCTTCCTTTGCCAACCTTGACGTCTGCTTCAGGTCATTGTCCTGCTGGACACTGTCGTCCTCTTCATCCCCAATGGTCCTCGAGTGTATGAAGCATCTCATCTTGTAGGAGCCTCACATAGAGCTCAGCATTGAGATCACCATCGATCCGGTCATTGATCCATCTTTGGCTTGACCCCTCCCCCTTCCTCATGGTTTTTCCACCCACCAATCAGACACAGTTCTTAAATATTCCATCTCCGCTCGTTCTCCCCTTCTCCCTCGATTCTTCCCATTCCCCCCATCAGAGCCCGGTCTATTGACTCATCTCTAGCCCCGTTCGCCCCTTCTCCCTTGGTTCTTCCCATTCCCCCCATCAGAGCCCGGTCTATTGACTTTCATCTCTCGCTCCGTTCACCCTTCTCCCTTGGTTCTTCCATTCCCCCCATCAGAGCCCGGTCTATTGACTTCCATCTCTCGTCTCACCATTTCGCACCCTTTTTCCCTTTTTCAATCCTCGAGCCGGTCTATTGACTCACCCTTAGCCCCGTTCGCCCCTTCCCCCTTGGTTCTTCCCTTTTCCCCACAGAGCCCGGTCTATTACTTCCATCTCATCCTCCCAATCCCCGTTTAAATTTTCCCTTTTTTTCATATATTTTGCAATCTCGAGCTGATGCTTCTTATGAGGAGACTGAAGTCACGGCTTCTTCCCCTTGTTTCGGGCCATCATTCCAGACCTGTGTAATGCACCCGGTGCTTGCATGTACGACTGGGATCTCACTTTTCGGGTATATTCACACGGCTTATTTGGGCCCGTGCATTTCGCTGCATAGTTAGCTTTATACGCGGCAAAATGCGCGCCACAATAACGGTAATCCATAGCTCTCCTAGAGAGCTATGGATTATGTGTCGTCCCCCTCCGCACGTACAAAACGATCGTATTGTACACGCGGGGAGATAAGTGACATGTCAATTGTTCGCAGCGATTGCACACCTCTGACAATGCATGTCAATGGGGCCGGCGTCTGGCCGGACCCCCCATGCTTTGGAAATACGTGCAGATCAGCACATGGTTCCAAAACAAACAGAGTATTGCGGCACGCACTATACGTGCTGCAATACACCGTGTGAACACACCCTTACGAAGCCTACGAGCCGCCTTCACTGCTGTATTTTAGCACCAGAACTGATCGACCTTGTGTTGAGCGACTTGTTGGCTCTGATATTCCCCCTGGACGTCACCTCTTGGCTTTGGACGGACTTAATTCCATATTCTTCCCGCTCTCAGGGCCTCACATGATGCAGTTCGGCAATTGTCCTCGGCCCAGAGACGCTACCGATGAGCTGGATGATGCCGCTTCTCTTTTCTTGGGAAATCTTCTTCATGGCGGCTCGAACCGGTGACCTTTCTCTTGGGAATCGGCCTAATAACACACTGAGCTATTAGGGAATGTGAGAACAGGGTGTAATTTGTAGTAACAAGAAGAAAATTATTGTCTGACTACCAGGAGCAAAACAGTAACAATGCAATTACAGTACAAGAATCTGCAGAATTAAGCAGATGCTAAATAGTTGCAGGTCAAAGTTATGTATGAGAGCCAAGATAATAGTCTATAAAATGATGGTTGTCATTCAAAACATTGTTACCCTTTTGCTTGTCAGTGTAAAATATATTTATTGGATACGACTTCAGAACACAAAAAATTGTAAATATGCAAAAAACTGCAGGAAGTGGTAAAAAACAGTTTTCAACAAACATTTGTTGAGTCTATGAATTTGTTCTTAGAAATGGTATCGCCTCCATCCTGCATAGACGACCTCGCATCTGTGGCTACATGTATGAAAACGGCATAGGTCTAAAACTCACTTTGATAGCAACCAATCAGAGCTCCTGTCTCATTTGTCCAGAGCACTATATGAAATGAGAGGGGCGCTCTGATTGGTTGCTAAGGGCAAGAAGGTGGATTAGAGACCTAGACAGTTACATGTGGCCTCTGATCTCATTATTTCCAGGCTAGAGAACGGCCTCTCTATACCAACTCGGGTTGGGGGCAAAGTGGTGACCACAGGGGCAACATCTAACTTTACAAGCACGTTCCCTCCTCTATTCTGAGCTGACACTTTTGGGGGCCCATTCCTAACATAGGCACCTATCAGAGATCTTCGACGGCTTATGCGGTTGATGTGTATGGTAGGAACAACCCTAAAAGTTCTCCCACAGTACAATATGCACTGCAGCACCAACCCCTCACTCAAATGGGTCTGTCAGGTTTCCGTCAAGGTGGCCATTTTTTTCCCAAGAATTAATAAAAAATAAAAATGGCACAGATTATAGATTAAAGGGACACTTCCATCAGAAAAGACTGTATTGGTCATTACTAATTGCATAGGACTGCTGAAAATAATAAATTGCTGCCAACAATTCAAAAACAAAATTGGAATATTGGTTTTAATAAAAATTCTCTGTAGTGGTGATTAGTAGAGAGGGAAAACTCCTGAATGGCCGGGCGGACTGATCTCACTTTACTGCAGCTAACCTGCATGTAGTTTCATTACAAATAGCGAATTCTGACATAACGATTACTTTAATGTTCTCTGGACAGGGACAGATGAGATCAAATGGGCAATGACAAGAGCAATACATGAAAGGAGAATGGGTTAGGGTATGTTCACACGGCGTGTTGGATCTGTGTATAGATCCGTGTTTCGCATCTAACAATGTGCATTGCTTTCAATGTAATACATGCATCGGCATTCAGACTATACAGCAGAGAAAAAAAAAGTATTTAGTCAGCCGCCAATTGTGCAAGTTCTCCCACTTGATGAGATAAGTGACATCATAGGTCGACCTCAACTATGAGAGACAAAATGAGAAGAAAAATCCAGAAAATCCCATTGTCTGATTGCAAAGAATTTATTTGCATATTCTGGTGGAAAATAAGTATTTGGTCAATAACAGACGTTCCTCTCAATCCTTTGTTCTATCTCCTTTGTTGGCAATGACAGAGGTCGGACGTTTTCTGTCTTCACAAGGTTGGCACACACTGTTGTTGGTATGTTGGCCCATTCCTCCATGCAGATCTCCTCTAGAGCAATGATGTTTTGGGGGCTGTTACCGGGCAACACAGACTTTCAACTCCCTTCAAAGGTTTTCTATGGGGTTGAGATCTGGAGACTGGCTAGGCCACTCCAGGACCTCGAAATGCTTCTTATGAAGTCACTCCGTTGTCCTGGTGGTGTGCATGGGATCATTGTCATGCTGAAAGACCCAGTTACGTTTCATCTTCAATGTCCTTGCTGATGGAAGGAGGTTTGCACTCAGAATCTCACAATATATGGCCCCATTCATTCTTTCATGTACACGGATCGGTCGTCCTGGTCTCTTTGCAGAGAAACAGCCCCAAAGCCTGATGTCCCCCCCCCCCCTCATCCCATGTTTCACAGTAGGCCTGGTGTTCTTTGGATGCAACCAGGGCTGTGGAGTCGGCAAGCCAAAGCCCCGACTCAGACTCCTCAATTTCCCAAACCTCCGAATTCTGACTCCGACTCCTGACTCCCTCATACACGGCGCATGTTTAAGTGATAACTTTACTGTAGTAAAATGGTATCAGGCTGTTTATCACCTTATGATACAATAATCAAGCTATTTTGGGGCAAAGCGGTGACCACAGGGGCAACATCTCTAACAATGTCAGGGTATAAAGGAATTGCTCAGCCACAGTCAGGTCTGATGATTGGTTGATCTTCTACTTCTTTGAAAGCAGGTAAAAATTCTGCTGAAATCTGTTTGCCCTGGGAGCAGGATCTTGTCCCCTGGGGCAGCGCTTTGCCTGCTCCATGTCATCACTTACACTCCTCATGTGATGAGGCTGAAGATCTGGGAGCAGTAGCACTGGCCGGACCCAATTCCTCTTGCTCTTTGCATCGAACTAACTGGACCAACTTATTATATATTTTGGGAGTCAGTCGCTCCCTTTTATGACGACTCCGACTCCTGCAAAATAGGCACCGACTCCGAAGCCCTGGATGCAACTCCGCCTTCTCTCTCCTCCAAACACGACGAGTTGTGTTTCTACCAAACAGTCCTACTTTGGTTTCATCTGACCTTCTCCCAATACTGTTCTGGATCATCCAAATGCTCTCTAGCAAACTTCAGAAGGGCCCGGGCTGTACTGGCTTAAGCAGGGGGACACGTCTGGCACTGCAGGATCCGAGTCCCTGGCGGTGTAGTGTTACCGATGGTCGCCTTTGTTACGTTGGTCCCAGCTCTCTGCAGGTCACTAGGTCTCCCCGTGTGGTTCTGCCATCTTTGCTCACCGTTCTTGTGATCATTTTGACCCCACGGGGTGAGATCTTGCTGCAAACCCAGATGGAGGGAGATTATCAGGGGTCTTGTATATCTTCCATTTTCTAATTATTGCTCCCACAGTTGATTTCTTCACACAAAGCTGCTTGCCTATTGCAGATTCAGTCTTCCCAGCCTGGTGCAGGGCTACAGTTTTGTTTCTGGTGTCCTTCGACAGCTCTTTGGTCTTCACCATAGTGGAGTTTGGAGTGTGACCGAGGTTGTGGACAGATGTCTTTTATACTGATAACAAGTTCAAACAGGAGCCAATACTACTACAGGTAATGAGAGGAGGACAGAGGAGCCTCTTACAGAAGAAGTTACAGGTCTGTGAGAACCAGAAAGCTTGCTTGTTTGTAGGGGACCAAATACTTATTACTCACCATAATTTGCAAATAAATTCTTTCCAGATCAGACAATGGGATTTTCTGGATTTGTTTTCTCATTTTGTAGTTGAGGTCGACCTATGATGACGCTCTCATCTTTGTAAGTGGGAGAACTTGCACAATTGGTGGCTGACTAAATACTTTTTTTCCCCACTGTACGCGTTTTACATGTTTTTCTGCTGCAGCCAAACACGAAGCCTCATGTTGGATGCAATTTACGCAGCAATTTTGGATGCGCTTTTCAGATCCAAAAATGGATCCAACACGCCGCGTGAACATACCCTTAAAGAGAACCTGTCCCATAGATTATGCCCCCCTTGCTAAGGACAGCACAAGCCAGTGTCAGACCTGCTGTTCCCAGCGCTGTGTCCCTTATTCTGTAAGATGCAGGAGTTTGAGAATTATCATCATCAAATCTGCAGTTTTCAGCCAGGAAAGAGTCATATAAAGAGTCAGTTTTTTTCATTCCCCGCCCATCTAAAGCTAGCCCTGCCCACCTCAACTGATTAACCTGTTACTTTGAATAGGTAGAAACATGTAAATAACTGTCAGTGGGCGGGGCTAGCCTTTGATGGGCGGGGCTAACACCTACTCATGAATAAGATTTGAGCATTAAATACATGAAAGCTTCAGCATCTTACAGAATACGGGACACAGCGCTGGAAACAGCAGGTCTGACACTGGCTTGTGCTGCCCTCAGCTGGAGCGGTGTAACCTATGGGACAGGTTCTCTTTAATCTTTTTTTTCTGCACTAGGGACAAGTTTCTTCACAACTCTTAGGTCCTGCTGATAACACTTACACCTCTCAGGATTGGAAGTAGGGTCATCAAGCAATCCTCTTACTGCTCTATCAGGGCTCACAGGGTTGGGAAATCAGAGACACAAACCAGGAAGTCATGTACAGATTTCAAAGAACAGTAAAAAGAACAAAAAAAAAAACCCACCAAATAAATATACATTTAATAGTCGCATATTGCTTGACAATTTGTGAAAAGAAAAAAGGTTGGTGGTGGTGTCCCTTTAAATGGGGTCAGAGTGAGGAAAGACTGAAGGGGGAAGGAAAAAAAAAAAAAAAAGTGGCGCTCACCTTCCGGTCCGTCCCCGCTGCAGGTCCAGAGCTCCCTGGGAATTCCCTCCTCTCCTTACTATGTAGATCGAGCGTCTCCTGTGTGTCGGGATGAGAAACCAGAAGTGAAGAGAGGAGAAAGAAAGTGGATCCCAGGGAGCTCCAGAGCCACAGCAGCGGCAGATCAGAAGGAAAGCATCACCTATTTTTTTTTTCTATTTCTCCCCCCCACCCTGTCCCCTATTGAATTTAACAACCCCCCCTTAAAGGCAAGCAGAGGAGAAGCTGCCAGACGGTTGCTCGTCTTCCTAAAACATCCCAACTGTATGAATATCTCACCCAGTGTTATAGAGCGCGGATACCCGATCTAATGAAGATGTCCATTAATTTATACATTAAAGGGGTTGTCTCACTACAGGGATTGCTGCTGTTTATGTTAAAGAGGTTGCAAAAACAAGTCACTTTGCAATATATGTCCATTAACAGTGTCCTACCTATTCCTAGATATCCCCTCTTGTATGGGCTGCATCAGCTCCTCAGGTCGCTATAGCTGCAGACCTGTTCAATCTCTCTCCTGATAGGCTATCAGCACTGGTTGCTATAGCTACAGACCTGTTCTCTCTCTCCTGATAGGCTGCAAGCACTGGTTGCTATAGCTACAGACCTGTTCAATCTCTCCTGATAGGCTATCAGCACTGGTTGCTATAGCTACAGACCTGTTCTCTCTCTCCCGATAGGCTGCAGCACGTTCACTAGCTACAGACCTGTTCAATCTCTCCTGATAGGCTGCCAGCACTGGTTGCTATAGCTATAGACCTGTTCAATCTCTCCTGATAGGCTGCCAGCACTGGTTGCTATAGCTACAGACATGGCTTCTACTGCAGCCTTGTAGAAGCCAGTAAACACGACCCTGAATTCAAAATGAAACCAAAAAAACAGGACGAATCAATGTAGCGAGACAACCCCTTTAAGAAAAATACTACCCGGCCCCCACCCCTAACGCTGCTCAGCTCCTCCTCACCCTTCTAACGTAGGCACGCCCTCCTGTCTCCCGGCAGTCCGTCTTGTGCTTAGCCTGGCACGCGGCTGCCTCGCGCTGTATCTGTGCCGTGACTGTTGCTCCCTCCTGTTTTCCCCTTCTCGGCTCTCTTCGCCCGCTCCGGGTGCACCAAAGATGGGGAAGTCCAGGCCTTCGTTGAAAATCCCAAAAGTGAGTGATCCATAGGGAGGGGGCCGAGGGAGCTGCGTAGGTTCAAGGCCCTTTAAAAAAAATAAATAATTGAGACGAAAGTTAGTAGGACGGAGGAACGGTCAAGGCGACAACAATGACCTGACCAAGGCGGCTCACCTCAAATGGATGCCGGTTCTGATCTGGACCGGAGGAGTTGCTGCTATTTTCTGTGTTCCTATAGAAGACATGAAGCAAGAGAACAACCCAATGTAGCCAGAACAGACGTCTAACCCCGTCCACATCACAATCATCACCTGCGGTTCATGGTGTCCGTTAGGTGATTGTAGAAAACTCTGTGGTGTGTTGGTAATGGAGCCATTGACTTGTATAGGGGGCACACGGTCCTGACTGAACTAGTGTTGCCCTATTTAGGGTCCGGTTTCTGCACCAAGTAGAACTATGTTCACCCCATACAAGTCAATGGCTCCGCCCTAGACCCGCCAGATGAAGCTTTATGGTGTCCGACAGATACCACCCAACGGAAGACTCAATAGTGGTGTGAATGAGGCCCGAGACAAAAATACAACGACAACACCCAGTGGCAGGACACCTGCACCAGCGCCAAACCCATCAACTGGTGGGATTAGATGGGCAACAGCTAAGCTGCCCTGTAAAAAGGCTCCCGGGGGCTACTTTTGGGTAGTGCACTTTTTGAGAAGAGATCACAGACTGCTAGACAAGCCTGTACGATGGACTGACATCAGAGTCCCTTTCTTGTGCACCACGACTAATGTGGAGTACGGTTTATGATACTAATGCACTATATTTTGGCACTGGAATGATCCTACACCTCTTGTGAATAAATACTGGATTTACGTGGGGTCCGGCCGAGCCGAGTCCGAAGGGCTTGCGGGTAATTGTTTAAACTGTTCATTTTGAAACGTATTGTTTTTTTATATTCGTATTCTCCTGATACACTATCCTGTACATGCTTGAGAAAGGGGAGGAGATCTCCTCGAAACGTCGCTGCTCTGTTGTGGGCTGCCCGGTCTCCTGGCGTCTCCGTTGGGAGCACGAAAAAGGACTGCTGTTCTTAATACGTATGTACTCATATAATTGAGCATGTGTACCTTCTATTTTTGACAATATCGATGGTGGTTGAAAGAAGCTTTTTTTCCGTGGTTTGAAATAAAATTTGTTATTTAAAAAATTTTTGGGGGGCACATTACGATTTGGATAAGACACTATCCTGTACCTCCATTACAAAGTGATACAAAAGGGCGATAATACTGTGTACTCTACGGTCATTTTATCTTTATGGTAGGATGTGTTTGTTTTGTTAATCATTATTCCATGCCCCTCCCTCCCTTTCCCACCCCCCCTTTTTTTTTTGTTCCCTATGTTCTATCCTCCTCTCTTATTAGTGTAAAGTCCTGAGAAGTGACCTGACTTTGTTAATATGTTTGCCTTATGTTCAGATGCTGTATGTCTGTTGGCCTAAATTTGCCCTTGTAATGCTATTTTTTCTATGACTAATAATAAAGCTGTGTTGAAAAAGAAAAAAAAAAATATAAAATACTGGATTTACTCTATAGTATTCCTACGGTATGCCGTGGAAATATTTTACAATATCAGGGGGACGCGGCACTCCCACTGCCCATGAGGACGTCTCCTGTGAGGCGTGTGCTCCGCCTGCCTAACATTGGGGCTCCTTAGTGACCGGACGCACTTCTTAGGACTTGTTCACGCAGCGTTTTTGGATACGATTTCAGGTCTGTGTTGGATCCGATAATCGCATCCCAAAACGCTGCGTGCTTGGATGCGTGTTTGGCTGCAGCAGGATCGCTCCCTATACTTTATTATAGGGCTCCTGCTGCGTCTTTCGGATCAAGAATGGACAAGAACGGAGCCGAAAGATGCAGCGATCGTTTGTCTGAATGCGATACGCGTTTTACACTGCTCATTGTTAGATGCGGGTTTGGGTCCGTCTAGATGTATCCAAACGTGCATCTAAAAGCGCATGTTCACACGGGCCCAACACATCGTGTGACCATCCCCTTACATAGCAGAGACTTCAAGAAGCACCTGGTAAATGTGATGGCAGCGCCTAGGGTTCTGAGTATTGCTTACTCAGGAGTTTATACTATTCGGGTTGTACACCGGGTATTCGTCAAATTGATATTACTAACCAGACATTTATACCACTAAATATGGGCGCATTAGGGCCTATGAGTTCCCGGCGGGACCATCCTGATCAGGACCATGTTTCCTGTTGAGCTAGGCCGGTACTAGTGCAGGGACCATCAGGGATAGGGACACCAATACAGCGCATACCACCTTTCTATTTATTCAACTTCAACCATAGGTTACTATGAAACCCGGCATCGATCGGGTTCTCCTCACCCCCTTATTTCATGAACATCAGCTGCACAATACGCTGTGAATTTCAATCCATAGAACCTGGTACTTTTCCTCCAACATTTTAATGATGCTTTCAAAATCTTCACACCAACAACATCCACATCATTCGTGTAGAGCAGGCATCCTCAAACTGCGGCCCTCCAGCTGTTGGGAAACTACAACTCCCATCATGCATCTATATAATCTATAACAGTGGGCATGATGGGAGTTGTAGTTTCCCAACAGCTGGAGGGCCGCAGTTTGAGGATGCAGAGTTTAGCAGTAGCCTTCACTCCTTGTGGTTTTCGGTCCGGCCACAAGTCTCTGAGCAGCTAATGCAGCTTCCGGACGCTGTGACTCCGATCCGGTCTTTCTTGTTCCACCCTCTGCACCTGCTACGTTTCGGGGGAACACTCCCCTTTGTCAAGCCTGACGGGACGGTGTTCTCATAGCGTATTTATACACGTATCAATCTATCCAAAATCTAACACATTGGGATCTACTTCCTAACAACAACCCTTGGGGTAGATAAGGTGATGACCAGATTTATTTCCCATGAACTTATTTAACTACTATTTCACCCTCTTCATTATTTAGGTGGAAGGTCTCTGGGTTAGGGTAGTACATAGTGTGAAACCATATAAAACTGGGCTCACGCGGTTAAAAAAAAAAAAAAAAAAAAAAACTTAAAATTTTGTCTCATTTGTGTAAAGAAAGTATTAAATAATGAAGAGGGTGAAATAGCAGGTAAAAAAACTTTATGGGAAAAAACAGGCAGTTTCCCCATTACATACGTCCCCTGTTACAAACGGAAATTATGGGGGGGGGGACACGGAGTCACCCCCATGAAACCAAGTCCACATGCCAGCTGCACAGAGATACAGAACATTAGGTTAAATTTCTAAAAAAGGGCAAGACGGGAAAAAAAATGTAAAAACCCTTCCCCGCACTACCCCAAAACTTTTTTTTTTTGTGGGTTACATTAAATAAATCACCTGTTCCGCTTAAATCAAAATTTAACTTTGAAAAACCTACAGTCCCTATCCCCTATGTAACCCCGGACGGCCTGTCTCTGTTCGTCAATATCTACCCCCCAAAGGGTTTTTTAAGTAAGTAGATTCCAATGGTTTTTTACCCGGCTTATTTTGCGGGGGTTTTGGACAGGTTTTAAACCTTTCCCGCTCCCAAAACCGCGCCTGAAACGCGCTTCTTTAGAAAAGGTTTTAAAAACGTTTTCAGCGGTTTTGGATGAGGTTTTCCCCATAAAATTAAAAAGCCAGGCGAAAACCGCGCAAAAACCGTGCCTCAAGAAATTTGGGAGACACTTCTTCATTTCTTCCAAGAACGCGTAAAAACCTCATTGTGTGAACTACAGGCTTCCCCGACTTTTTTTTTTTTTTTTTTTTTTTTTTTTTTTTTTTTTTTCACCGGGCCCCTGTTACAAACGGGGCTTAGGGGGCGTGGTGACATTAAACCCCGGGAGTCCGCCCTGAAAACCAATCCCCAAAGCGCCCAGCAGCCATAGTACAGAAGTTGGGTGTTTTTTAAAAAAAAAGGGGCCCGGGGAGCAAAAAAAAATGAAAAAAACCTTCCCCCTGCACACCCAAAAGCTAAAACAAATTTTTTTTTTGGGGAAATTTACTTTTAATAAATTCCCCTTTTCCCCGTTACATACAAATTGCTTAAACCCCTTAACGACCGCCCCACCGTTTTTTTGCGGCGGCCGGTGGGGGTCTTTCTCTGCAGCGACGCTTTTGAGTTTTTTTGCAAAAAATGGGGTTTGCGGGCCCGGGTTGGGCGCTGCGCTGGGATGGGGGGCTGAACTAACAGCCCCGACCCCAGAGCATGTCCTGCCATCGGGGAGCGGAGGAAAACCTGAACCCCGATTTTTAAAAAACCCTTTGTTTGGGCGGTGCGTTACGCAGGCAATCAAAGGGATCCCTTTCTCTTCGGGTGATCGGAACACCCGGTGACCCCACAGGCCCGGGGGAAAAGGCTGCACAGTACCTGGGACCCCAGCGTGGCCCCCGAGTTGTTGGTAAAAGGCCCGTGATTGGCGCCTTTTGGGGCTTCCTAATCATGCCCTTTTAGACTGACACAAATTTTGATGTATAGCATATTTGAATTGCAATACATTACTAAGGTAAAAAAATTTTAAAAAAAAGTTAAACAGTTCCCCTTCATGGGAGGCAAAAAAAAAAAGTACAAAAAAAACATAAAAAGTTAAAAAAAAAAGAAAAAAAAAAAAAATAAAAAAAATAAAAAAAAATAAAATTTAATTAAAATAAATTTTACATAAATTACAGCACAAAAAAACCCAAAATATTTGGTACACATACCCTAATTTAACCCGTAGAAATTTAATCTAACAAGTTATTAAGTGTGAAATGTTAATGGTGTAATAAAAAAACTGAAAAAAACAAAAAATAGTTTTGGAAAAATATAAAAAAAAATACTGCAATTATTTATAAGTGTACGTAAACTATTCCCTTTTTAAAGTACAATTTGTCTAAAATAAAACGAGGCCTCACCCAACTGCGTCATTGAAAAAATAAAGTTACAACTTTTTAAAAAAGCAAGGAGGCCAAAACTAAAAAAAATGTTCTGGTCATTAACTACTTTTCAGGCGTTCGGCTTAAGGGGTTAAGAACAAACCTACAGTCCCTATCCCGTATGTAACCCGGGGACTGCCTGTACAACGAGGTTTTACATAGGAATCAATAAAATAAACTGGGGGCGATTTGGGTGAGGAAACGCTCCGAAAACCTCGTCCAAAACCTTGTCCAAATAAGCTGTGTGAACATAGCCTTAGATTTGATAGACTGATAAGTGCATAAATATCCTATGACAACAACGTCCCGTCAGGCTTGACAAAAGGGCGTGTCCCAGGAAACGTAGCAGGTGCCGAGGGTGGAACGAGGGCTCTTTTTAACATGACTTAAAGAGAACCTGTCACGTAGGTTACGCCCTCCTCGCTGAGGGCAGCACAAGCCAGTGTCAGACCTGCTGTTTACATCACTGTGTCTATTATTCTGTAAGATGCTGGAGTTTTAGAGCATTTAACCCACAAATCTTATTCATGAGTAGGTGCTAGCCCCGCCCACTGATAGGTATTCACGTTTCTCTACTCAAAGTAATCGGTTTATCAGTTGACGTGGGCGGGGCTAGCCCCAGGTGGGCGGGTCTTTAAAAAAAAAAAAACTGACTCTTTGAATGACTCTTCTGGCTGAAAACTGCAGATTTGAACATTAAATAAATACACGAAAACTCCTGCATCTTAGGCCATGTTCACACGGCTTAACTGTGGGGCGTAATTTCGCCCCGCAATTACGCTGTGTGGCCGGGGGCGGGGCGGGAGCGGGGGAGTGAGCGGGGGCCGGCACTTCGCCGGCCAATAGACAGTCATTGCTAGCGGCGCGTAAACGCCGCTAGAAAGTGACCTGTCAATTATCTCCCCCCTCGGCGTTTTCGCGAGCGGGGAGAGGAGACGTAATGCATAGTTCCTCTATGGAATGTGCATTACCGTAGTTACTGGGACGGATTCCGCCCGTAATTGGCGCACTCTGGCGCGTAATTACGGACCGAATTACGTCCCAGAATAAGCCGTGTGAACATGGCCTTACAGAACACGGGGCACAGCGCTGGAAACAGCAGGTCTGGCTTGTGCTGCCCTCAGCAAAGGGGGCATAAACTATGTGACAGGTTCTCTTTATGGCATGTCCCCCCCGGCACGGGTTTTCGGCCGGTTTGCGGTTTTTCAGACCGCCTGAAAAACCGTCCGAAAATGAGCACTATTGTGCTCTATGGAAAACCCGTGCAGCAGCCTCCACTGTAATCACTGCACGGGTTTTCCGTCCGTCGGTCTTGCCTCCCGCGGTCCGGCCGTAAAACATTGTGGAAGCACCATCTTCTGTCCATTTTCCGGACGGAATCTGAAGGGGGAGGGCTCATCGCGGAGAAAAGCCGCCCATCCCCCCCCTCCCCTCCGCGGCCGTGGGGACAGCCGCAAAACAGGACAAATACCGGCCGGCAAACCGACCGGTATTTGTCCTGTGCAGCGAGAACACGCCCTTAAAGTCCAGTTGATATTGACATAGTGCTTGGGTTTGGAGCGGCCGAATCGACGTCTTCTAGTTACCTGATGTCAGGAAGCTCCTCGATGAAGCCCGACTCGCATCGTGGGCAGGTGTACTCCTGCAAAACAAGAAGAGACCTGAGCAAAGAGTTCCTGGGGGCAGCGCAGACATTACTGTAGTATAACTGTACATCCCTCAATAGAAGAGAGCTGACAAACCCGAAGGATCCGTCCAGACCCCTCTGCACCAAAGCCACAGAATAAACCCTGCACCACTTCGTACAGAGGGTCGGACACCTCTTCCTCCTCCTTGAACGGTTCCTCATATTTAAACGTCACAGCCACAAACTTCAATGTGTTTTATTGATATTTTAGGAGATTGAGCAACACAAAGCAGCGAGGATTTAGGAAGTGGAAAGAAAGCGATACCTGCTTTTGCAAATGAAAAAGCTGAAGCGTTTGGAGCCTATGTATTCAGCCCCCTGTACAGCGTTACCCCCTAAATAAAATCCAGTGCAAACCATTGTCTTTAGACGTCAATTCATTAGTAAATAGAGAACATTGTTTGTCATTTATTCTCAGCAGAACTACAGCCATTTTGTGAAGGTCTCAGAGGTTTGTTAGAGAACATTCGTGAACAAACTGCATCATGAAAACCAGGGAACACACCAGAGAGATCATAGATAAAGTAGTGGCAAAGTGTATTGCAGGGTAAGGTTTAAAAAAAATAAAAAATAACCCAAGCTCTGAACATCTCACAGAGCACTGTTCAATCCATCATCTGTAAATGGAAGAAGTGTGGCACAAGTGCTTACCTACCAAGAAATGGTGTCCACCCAAACTGACAGCCCAGACAAGGAGGGCAGTAATTAGATAAGCAGCCAAGAGGTCTGGGGTCACTGTGGAGGCGCTGCAGAGATCCACAGCTCAGGGGGGAGAATCTGTCCACATAGCAATTATTAGTTGTGTCCTCCACAAATCTGGCCTTTATGGAA
This sequence comes from Phyllomedusa bahiana, assembly GCA_025379985.1. Lineage (NCBI taxonomy): Eukaryota > Metazoa > Chordata > Amphibia > Anura > Hylidae > Phyllomedusa > Phyllomedusa bahiana. Next base: position 26,795 of record JAODAL010019892.1, on the reverse strand, counting down.
GAGGTGTCCTACAAAGTACTGACTCCGGGGCTGAATACATTGCAGATAGAGGTGTCCTACAAAGTTTCTGACTCCGGGGGGAATACATTTGCCAGATAGAGGTGTCCTACAAAGTACTGACTACGGGGGCTGAATACATTGCAGATAGAGGTGTCCACAAAGTACTGACTCCGGGGGTGAATACATTGGGAGATAGAGGTGTCCTACAAAGTTACTGACTCCGGGGGCTGAATACATTGCAAAATAGAGGTGTCCTACAAAGTACTGGGCTCCGGGGGCTGAATACATTGCAGATAGAGGTGTCCTAACAAAGTAAATGACTCCGGGGGCTGAATACATTGCAGATAGAGGTGTCCTACAAATTTCTACCCCGGGGCTGAATACTTTTCGATAGAGGTGTCCTACAAAGTAGACTCCAGGTGAATTATTGCAGAAAAGGTGTTTTAGTTTTTGAGTCCTGGAGGCGGGTTCATTGCAAACACATTTCAGTTTTTTAATTTGCAATAATATGCATGATTTTTTTTTCTTTCCATGTCACAAATACAGTCATGGCCAAAAGTTTTGAGTGAAAAAATGTTAATTTTTTAAAAAGTCACTGCATAGTTTTTAAGGGTTTTCAATATTCCAGAATTTTATAAAGAGGATGCTTAACAGCAATTTTGCAAAGTCAATAGTTCCTAGAAAATGAATTTTTTCCCCCCAAAACACATTTCCACTTCATTGCGGCCTGCCTTAAAGGAGCAGTTTCACTTTTCAGGATTGCCCCTTTAACCCCGGTGGGGTGTTGATGGGGACAGGGCTGGAGATCAATCCGTCTGATTAAGTAAGAATCACACCCTGGCACTTTAAAAGGGGGCTGGGCTTGGGCATCATTGTTTCTCTTCTGTTTCCATGGGTTATCCAAAGAAAACGTGGTCACATCATTGCACTGCACAAAACTGGCCTAACAGGGAAGAGTAAAATGTGCGCAAAACCCCCAAATTGGTGCCCCCTTTTAGTCCGGGGGTCTTGAGAACACTCCGCAACCCCTTTTACTTTTCTGGTTGGGTGTGCTCACATGCGGTGGATATGTCCCATCTGGACATGTAAGCAAAAAATCACAAAGGGAAATCTGCAGTAAACTATGTAAATTTGGTGCAGATAGAATAGGTCACCCCGGGATGGGGGTGGAGGGCAAATAACTGGATTTTGCAGTGGATCACCTGCAGATTGTACAATACTTTGGGCCAGACACTATGCATCACATAAAGGGCCCTCTTTCTAAATTTACACCTTCAAAAATTTCCCCCACTTCATGCCTTTTTTTGGCCATCGCTTATAAGGGGGCAAAAGGCAATCTAAAAACTCCACTCGCCTATAAGGTGCTCTCCCCAAGGAGTATTATTCCCCTTTCTAATTGTGCCAAAATTTTCCCTGTCCATTCACACCCACTTATAAAGGACTCATCGCTTGTCGGGGAGGGGCAAGCCCCGATGAGGCACTGCTCCCCAAATGCACACTCCAGGAGGAGTTTGTTGCCCTGAATGTCTGGTGGTTTTGGCTCTAGAGGGGCATTAGAGTAGGGACCCACCTGGTGAAGTTACCTTGACGCAGCAGATGGGAAAATGCAATTTGATCAAACTGTGCACTAGGCACCTTTATTTTCCGCATGTACAAAGCACAGCAATAATTCAAATGTACCTCTAACCCCAGTGTTGTTACAGGCTTGACTCACTACAAATATTAGCTTTCAACACGTAGGGAGCAGTAAATATTTTTTCCAAATAGATAGCTTTATTTTGCTTTGTTAAGGAGATAAGAGATTTTTCTGAACACAGGTTTCTCTGGTTACTGTCCTGCTCTCCCCTTCTCTCTCTGCTCTGTGTCTTATCTGAGTGCACACAGGTTTCTCTGGTTACCGTCCTGCTCTCCCCAACTCTCTTTGCTCTGTGTATTATCTGAGTGAACACAGGTTTCTTGGTTACCGTCCTGTTCTCCCCTTCTCTCTCTGCTCTGTGTCTTATCTGAGTGCACACAGGTTTCTCTGGTTACCGTCCTGCTCTCCCCATCTCTCTTTGCTCTGTGTATTATCTGAGTGAACACAGGTTTCTCTGGTTACCGTCCTGGTCTCCCCTTCTTTCCTTGCTCTGTGTCTTATCTGAGTGCACACAGGTTTCTCTGGTTACCGTCCTGCTCTCCCCTTCTCTCTGCTCTGTATTATCTGAGTGCACCAGGTTTCTCTGATACCGTCCTGCTCTCCCTTCTCTCTTGCTCTTTGTCTTATCTGAGTGCACCCAGGTATCTCTGGTTAACGTACTTCTCTGCCCTTCTCTCTCGGCTCATTGTCTTATCTGATTGCACACAGGTATCTCTGGTTACCGTCCTGCTCTCCCCTTCTCTCTCTGCTCTCTGTCTTTCTGATTGCACACAGGTTTCTCTAGTTACCGTCCTGTTCTCCCCTTCTCTCTCTGTCTTATCTGAGTGCACACAGGTTTCTCTGGTTACCGTCCTGCTCTCCCCTTCCCTCTCTGCTCTGTGTTATCTGGTGCACACAGGTTTCTCTGGTTACTGTCCTGCTCTCCCCTTCTCTCTCTGCTCTGTGCCTTATCTGAGCGCACACAGGTTTCTCTGGTTACCGTCCTGTTCTCCCCTTCTTTCTCTGCACTTTGTCTTATCTGAGTGCACAGGTTTCTCTGGTTACCATACTGCTCTCCCCGCTCTCTTATCTGAGTGCACAAAGGTTTCTTTGGTTACAGTCCTGCTCTCCCCTTCTCTCTCTGCGTCCTGCGTGCACACAGGTTTCTCTGGTTACCGTCCTGCTCTCCCATTCTCTCTTTGTCTTATCTGAGAGCTGGCAGCTTGAGAGCAGAGTGTGTTATCTTTAACAAACAAAGGAGACTAATTACTTGTTTACTCTGAAGCGCTCCGGATAAGATCTCCCGCTCTCATGTCAGTGCAATAAGAAGAGCTGTGAATAAGGAGCTGAAGTGCTAATTCACTGCTATAGAACCACCTACAGCATGAACAGGAATAGACAAGAAGCAGAAACCTAAGGGCTCGTTCCCACAGCAGAGACAAATAACGGTCGGGTTATCCGACCAGCATCATCTCTGTTTTTGCGGCCGACCCCAGGGCCGCGGGAGGACGGCTTTTCTCCGCGGTTTGCCCTTCCCCTTGAAATGTTCATAAACTGCCCAAAAACCAGGCGGAAGAACGAACATGTTCTATGTTTTTCAGACCGCCGTCGGAAAATCTGTGCACTGGGGACCGCTGCACAGATTTTCCATAGAGGTCTGTGATCAAGTTTATCGGCCGGTTTGCAGACTGTTTTCAAAAAAGAAAAATCGGCTGAAAAACCTGCCGTGGGGACAAGGCCTGAGGCGCTTTCTACACAGCAGAGGCTTCCTGTCGGATTTTCGGTAGTTTTACTATTTTAAAACAGGAGAAAATCTGACGGATAAACATCCCCATAGACTTCAACAGGGCTGTGGAGTCAGCAAGCCAAAGCCCCGACTCCGAAATTTCCCAAACCTCTGACTCCCTCCTACACGGCGCATGTTTAAGTGATAACTTCACTGTAGTAAAATGGTAACATCAGGCTGTTTATCACCTTATGATACAATAATCAAGCTATTTTTGGTTAGAACAGGGCACTGACAAGCAAAAGGGTAACAATGTTTTTTATCTTTTGAACATTGTGGGTGAGTTGAAGAAAAGCTGTATTTTGTATCCCAAGTCCGTCTGCAAACCGACATTGGGAATGGTAGAAGAGACCTGGGATCAGATTTTGGACAAAATGTTGCTTGAATCTGATCCAGAGCCCAGAAGGATTCAGGCAGAGCTGAAAACCAAAGGTGGATTTCCCAAATACTAACAAAATTATAAAAATTAACATTTAGATTTTTAGGAGCAAAACAGTAACAATGCAGTTACAGGAAAGAGTCTGCAGAACTAAGCAGATGCTAATTTGGTGCAAGTCACATTTTTGTATATGATGGGTAAGATGACTGTATATAAATTTACAGTTGCTCATGTACAATGCTGTAGCGGAGGGTGAGATTTTGAGCCTGTTAGGTCAACATAGTTCAAAAACATTGTTACCATTTTGCTTGTCAGGTGTAAATTATATATATTGGATAGACTTTAGGACACAAAAAGTTGCAAATATGCCAAACATACTGCAGGATCTTTCGGGGAGTCTCTGAATTTGTTCTTTTGATGAAAATAGTAATGGTCTCCATCAGATCCTGCATACATGACCTCTCATCTGATCTCATTTTTCCATGCTAGAGAACTGGCCTCTCTTCCACTAACTTGGGTTGGGGGCATAAGTGGTGACACAGGGGGCAACATCTCTTAACATGTCAGGGTTATATAAGGATTTCCTCGGACACAGTCAGTTTTGAAGAATGTTTGAGCTCTTACTTCTTTGAAAGAGGTGAAACATTGTGCTGAAATCTGCTTTTGCAATGCGTAGCGGATTTTTCCCCGGGGCAGTGCTTTGCCTGCTCCATGTCATCAATTACCATCCTCATGTTGGATAGGCTGAAGATATGGGTGCAGCAAGCACGGCCGCTCCAATTCCTCTTGCTCTTTGCATCGAACTAACTGGACCAACTTATTATATATTTTGGGAGTCCGAGTTGGTCCCTTTTATGACGACTCTGACAACATAGGCTCCGACTCCACAGCCCTGGACTTTAATTAAAAAAAATGACCTGGAGTCTATCACAGGTCTCTCTTTTTCTTGCCCGTTTTTGGGCGCCGGCGGTTTTAGGAACAGGTTGTAAAATCCGACAGAGTCCAGAAGAAAATTTACAACAGAAGTCTATGCAAACCGCTGGATGGATTTTGGACGGTTCGGCTGAGAAACTGGCCAGGTGTTTATAGAAGGCAAATTAATTTTACATACATTAAAAACTGCCCCACCCCTCCCCCCCAAAAAAAAAAAAAAAAAAAAAATTCCAAAAAATCTTGTCGGAAACCCAGCGGCTGTTGAAATGAAAAAAAAAAAAAATACTCAGGTTCAGAGTGGTTTTTAGCTTTTGGGTTTGTCCTCTGCGTTGTGGCCCTGGCTCTGTGGGGCGGCACAGCGAGACAACCCCTTATAATGCCGGCAGCTGTTGTGTTTGGTATTTCAGCAGGAAAACCCTGACGCAGATGTGAACAGAGGCCGACATAGTGCAGAGACGAACAATACAAGTAATGAGGATTTCACCCCCGTCATGTGCACTGCAGCCAGAAGTGCAAGCTCAGCAGGGGAAGTGGTGACACCCCCCTCACAGCTTCCTGCAGCCGCACTGAACGACTCTTCCCAGTCACAACCTAGACTAACGGGACACACGCCGCAGCCCCACGGGGGAAACCCGGTGCACGCGCCGCAGCCCCACGGGGGAAACCCGGTGCACGCGCGCAGTGGCCCACGGGGAAACCCGGTGACGCGCGCCTGCCCATCGGGGAAAACCCGGTGCACGCGCCGCAGCCCCAGGGGAAACCGGGTGCACGCGCCGCAGCCAACGGGGGGAAAACCCGGTTGGCTACGCGCGCAGCCACACGGGCGGCAAACCCGGTGCACGCCACGCCAGGGGCCCACGGGGAAACCCCGTGCTCGCCCCGCAAGGCCCCTCGGGGAAAAACCCGGTGCCAGCGCCGCTGCCCCACGGGGGAAACCCGGTGCACGCGCCGCAGCCCCACGGGGGAAACCCGGTGCACGCGCCGCAGCCCCACGGGGGAAACCCGGTGCACGCCCCGCAGCCCCACGGGGGAAACCCGGTGCACGCCCCGCAGCCCCACGGGGGAAACCCGGTGCACGCCCCGCAGCCCCACGGGGGAAACCCGGTGCACGCAGCCTTATTCAGTACATTAACTGCTCTGTTATTAGGACAGAAAAACGGAAAGGAGGAGGCAAAGGGGAAGGAGCCGATCCCTATGGACCTGGACACGTCGGCCCCAAGGACACCTGTGTTTCTTAACTTGCGATCAAGTACTTTGCACAGATCAACACTTCGAGGGCGCGCTCACCACACTGACGGGCTTTAAACATGAAGACCAAAATAAATATAGACTGTTACCAAACACATTGCTCTTCGGATTTTGCTTCTTTCAGTGTCAGAGCAGTTCCTCTCCTGTTGGTGGACATTACCTTCCCTAGGTACCACCTGTCATTGCTCTAGCAGTGGATGTGATGTTGCACTCACTCTCAGCTGTGTCTCATCAGCAGCACAGGAGAATGTTTAGGTTTCTTACTGACAAAACTAAAGCTCCTCCTGCTCTATACATGGGGCAGATCAGATAGCATGTGTCATCAGCTCCTCCTGCCTCTATTACATGGGGCCACAGATCAGAGTGCATGTCCTAAGCTCCTCCTGCTCTTTAATCATGGGGCCCACAGATCAGACAGTTGTCCTCAGCTCTCCTGCTCTATAAACATGGGGCTGAAGTCAGTAGCATGTTCCTCCAGCTCCTCAGCTCTATATCATGGAGCCTCAGATCAGATAGCATGTCATCTGACTCATCCTGCTCTATATACATAGGGCCACAGATCAGACAGCTTGTCCTCAGCTCACTCCTGCTCTATATACATGGAGCACAGTTCAGATAGCATGTCCTCAGCTCACTCCTGACTCTAATAAAACATAGGGCCACAGATCAGATAGCATGTCCTCTAGCATCCTCCTGCTCTATAACATGGGGCCACAGTTTCAGATGCATGTCCTATAGCTACTCCTGCTATATAAACATGGGCCAAGATTGATAGCGTGTCCATCAGCTCGCTCCCTGCTCTATATCCTTGGGGGAGCCACCGATCAGATAGCATGTCCTCAAGCTCTCCTGCTATTATAAATGGGGAGCTCAGATTTTCACAGTAGCATGTCCTCAGCTCCTCCTGCTCTATAACATGGGGGAGGCCACAGATCAGATAGCATGTCCCCGACTCCTCCTGATCTATAAATGGGGCCATCAGATCTCAGATAGCATGTCCTCAGCTCCCTGCTCTATAACATGGAGCCACAGATCAGTTAGCATGTCCTCAGGGCTCTCCTGCTCTATACTGAGGACTGCAGATCAGATAGCTCGTCACTCAGCTTCCTCCTGCTCTATAACATGAGGCCACAGATCAGTTATGACATGTCCTCAGCTCTCTGCTCTATAACATGGGGCCACAAGATCTGATAGCATGTCATCACGCTCCTCCTTCTTCTATAAAATTGGGGCACAACAGATCGATAGCATGTCTCAGCTCCTTCTGCTCTATAACATGGGGCAACCAGATAAGATAGGCCTAGGTCTCGCGCTCTACTGCTCTATAACATGGGCTGCTGATCAGATAGCATGTCCTCAGCTCCTCCTGCTCTATAACATGGGTCCACAGATCTTGATAGCATGTTCCGCAGCTACTCCTGCCTATAACATGGGGCCACCTGATCTGATTGGATGCCAATAAGCTCCTCCTGCTCTATAAACACGGGGCAGATCAGATAGCATGTCATTCTGAACCTCCTGCTCTATAACATGGGGCCACAGATCAGATTGTATGTCCTCTGCTCCTCCGGCTCTATTTCCATGGGGGCCCACTGATCAGATAGCAATGTCCTCAGCTCCTCCTGCTCTATATCATGGGCCACTGATCAGACAGGCTTGTACATCAGCTCTCCGGCTCTATAACATGGGGACCTCAGATCAGATAGCCTGTCCTCAGCTCCTCCTGCTCTATAACATGGGGCCAAAGGAGCAGATTAGCTGTCCTCTGCTCCTCCTGCTCTATAACTTGGGGCCTCAGATCAGACTGCCTGTCCTCAGCTCCTCCTGCTCTATAACATGGGCTGCACGAATCAGATAGCTGTCCCTCAGCTCTATGCTCTATATTACATGGGGGCCACAGATTCAGATTGCATGTCTCAGCATCCTACTGCTCTATAACTGGGGCCACGAGATCAGATAGCTTGTCCTAAGCTCCTCCTGGCTTCTATAAATCTGGGGTCACAGATCAGTATAGCATGTCCTCAGCTACTCCTGCTCTATACATGGTGCCATGATTCAGCATTAGCATGTCCTCTGCTCCTCCAGCTCTATAACATGGGGCCACCGATAAGATAGCATGTCTCAGCTCCTCCTGCTCTATAAAGGGGTCCACAGATTCAGATAGAATGTCCTCAGCTACTCCTTGCTTCTATAAAAACATGGGTCCCGCAGATCAGATAGCATGTCCTCAGCTCCCTCCTGCTCTTTAAATGGGGCCACAGTTCAGGTAGCATGTCCTCAGCTCCTACGGCTCTATAACTTGGGGCTCAGATCTGGTAGCATGTATCTGCGCCTCGGTCTATATCATGGGGCCGCTGATCAGATTGCATGTCCTCAGCTTCCTCCGGCTCTATAACATGGGGCCAAGATCAGATTGCATGTCCTCAGTCATCTGCTCTATTACATGGGGCTCAGATCTGATAGCATTCCTCTGTCATCCTTGCTATATAACAATGGGGCCACAGTTTCAGATAGCTTGTCTCAGCTCCTCCTTGCTCTATTACTTGGGGCCACAGACAACGAATAGGCATGTCCTCCGTCCAGCCTGCTCTATAACTTGGGGCAGATCAGATTGCTTGTCCTCAGCTCCTCCTGCCTATAAATTGGGGAGATCAGATAGCATGTCCTCAGCTCCTCCTGCTCTATAACACGGGGCAGATCTGATAGCAGGGAGATGTAGGGCCCCTTTAAGTGTCTATTGACAGGAGAACCCGGAGCCGCATGTTACCAGGTGTGAATGAGCGCTTATCGCAGACAGCCCCAGCCCCGGCAATGTCTGCCGCCCACAGCCCGGGTCACCCCGTGTGGAGGAGCAGCAGCTGCCCCCCTCCCTCCCCGCAGCTGTTCGGTCCCCTCTCCCCGGACCCTCCGTTCCTCTTCTTACCGGGAGACGAGGGCTGATCTCGGCGGAGCAGCTATGACAGAAGTACCGCCCGGCCTCCGGTAAAGCCTCCGCCATTTTCCGCTGCCCTGGAGATGACGCACGGCGACGTCAACACGCTGCGACTGACGGACGGCGAGAGAGAAGGGACAAACGACGTCCTGCGGAACGTGCGAGATGATAAAGGGTCAGAGCCGGGGCGAGGTGTCAGCGAGAGGTCAAGGGCTCACAGCGGCCGGACTGGGGTCATGTGACGGGGACGGCAGATTCTTCCTCATCATGGAGCTTAATAAACGGGGTAAAACTGCTGCTGACAGGAGCTGGAGGAGTCACTGCTGGCGGCCAATCGGATGGTGACCCTCACTGTGTGCACATATTTTTTTTAAATAAAGTTTATAAAAGTTGCTTCGAGTGAAAACAGGCCTCGTTGCCCATAACAACCAATCACAAAGTAGCTTTCATTTTCTCACAGCGGTTCCACCAATCACAACACAGCTTTCATTTTTTTTCACAACGTTTGGCTGCACTTTATCTCTCCCAATCACAACACAGCTTTCGTTTTCCTACAGCTGTTTGGTTGCAGTGTACCAATCACAATGCAGCTATAATTTTTTTTTTCTATAGGGTTTGGTTGCACTTTTTTTTTTTTTATACCAATCATTCCCACACTGCAGTTTAGTTGCACTGCACTGTGGTTGCTATGGGCAACGGGGCCTGCTTGGTTTTAGGCAGGTTTGAGGCCCCGGGCTCATTTTACACTGCTGGTAATTGCACCGATGGACTTTAGGCCGGGTTAACACTGTGGCACTGGATCCTCCGCCTTATGTATGCCTGGAAATGGTATCCTGACGGATGCCGCATCCACGCCGGAAAACAGTGCAAACGTAGTGGTCACTCTCGCTACTTTGGCGCAATAAGCTTTTAGGGCGTCTTCACTATATGGTGGTGTTCCACCAGAATTGATGATAGAAAAGGAGTTATTCCTTCGAAAGTAGAAAGGCATATAATGAGAGGTTAGAAATCAGGTTTGTTAATTGTGTGTATAGAGGTTAGGCCATGTTCAACGACGCTTTAAAATGGGCCGTATTTCGGTCCGGTAATTACACGCCGAAGTGCGACATTTATGGGCCGGAACAACGGCCATTCATTACTGTATTTCGGTCGTTCTATAGAGGAACTATGGAATTACGTTTTTCTCTCCTCTACCCGCCCGGCGAAGCCGCCAGGGCGGGGAGATAATTGTCATGTCAATTTCTATGCGTCGGTTACGCGCCGCTAGCAGTGATTTGTTATGGCCGGGCGAGGTACCGGGGCACCCCGCCTCACTCCCCGCTCCCGAAACGCACACGTCCCACACGGCGTATTGCGGGACGTAATTACGTCACGCATTAAGGCCGTGTGTGCGTGATACCACTTAGGCCTCTAGAGTGTTATACATAATAAAAGTTCGTTTTCAGTGTTTTAATAGATTGTAGAACGATAGAGTTTAAGTTTGCCTATGGCAAAATAGTAAATATAGTGATCAAAAGTCACTCTATGTTCTCTTGCGAGATTCCCACTTTTTTGGAGACTATCTTCACTATATGGACGCTGATTTTCACAGTTTCTGAAACCTGAATCCGATGTAAAATCCATCTGTAAATGCCTGTGGTGTAGACGGGCCCGAAAGCAGAACGGAAAAAAGCGGAGAAAATGTGTAGGATAACTGTGTACAAGAAAGCGACATAGTGTTCAAACCCCGCATGTGCTAAGGAAAAGGAAAATGGGCCAAGTCAGAAGGGAAGGGGAGGCAGGAACTGGCTACAGAAATCCGTCTGCAAACATAGAGCTGTACGCTTGCTCCTGTTTCCCATAGACTCTCAATAAAAAAAAATGGGTCCGGTTTCGAAAGTGTGGCGGTCACAAAAACAAGTCAAAGGCACGAAGAAGTAAAACCGACCCGGCGCTCGTAGCAGAAGCAAACCTCATAGGAGGCAACGGAGTGTTGTTTAATAAAAATGGTTTTATTTTTTAAAATGTAAAGGAGTGTAGACCTTCACAAAATTAAAAACTGTTAAAAGAACACTTCACTTTGCGAGTTCCACGCCGCACACCTGTGCTTCCTCAGAAGTAGTGTTACAAAAAAAACTTAGACGTAAACTACGTCTTCCCCATTATAGTCTTTGGATCCGTCTTGCTATAGGTCTTAACCCCTTAATGAGCGGCCGCCGTACTTTGACGCATTTCAGGTCGTTTGTCTGCAGTGATGACTTTTAGGCTATGTTCACACGGCTTAACTGTGGGACGTAATTACGCCGTGTGGACGGGGGCGGGAGCGGGGAGTGAGCGGGGGCCGCACTTCGCCGGCCCATTGACTTACATTACCAGCGGCGCGTATACGCCGCTGGTAATTCACATGTCAATTATCTTCCCGCCCGGCGGATTCGCCGATCAAGAAGAGGAGACGTAATCCATAGTTCTCTATGAGAACTGTGGATTTCCGTAATGAATGGGCCGTTTTCAGCCCGTAGTTTGCGCACTTCGGCGCATAATTACGGACCGAAATACGGCCCATTTTAAGCCGTGTGAACATGGCCTTAAAGTCGCTCCAGACATTGGGGTTTGAGCGGAGGAAACCTTTGATCCTCAATGCTTAACCCTTTGATTGCTGCGGTTCATGACCGTAGCATAATCCAAGGGCTTTCCCCTGCTGTGTCGAGTGATCAGGACTCCAGTGACCCGATAGAGCCCGGGGAACAGCTGCACAGTCAGCCCTGGGGACCTAGAGTAGCCCCAGGGCTGTCTGTGTAAGAAGTGATCAGGGCAGACTGTTTGCTCCCCTTACTGCTGCCTGTGGCAAAATGACACAGATTATAATTTCTTATCATATTTGAATATTCTAATACTAAGTGTAAAAAAAAAAAAAAAAAAGTAAAACAGTTACCTCTTCATGGGATTTAAAAAGTGTAGAAAAAATAAATAATAAAATAAAAATAAATATTTAATAAAAAATAATTGTGCCTACCTTAGACACACAAAAAACCCTACACATATGAGGTATCCACATGACCGTAATAACCTGTAGAATTAATCTAACAGGTTATTTAGTGTTAAATGTTTATGATGTAAAAAAATAATACAATTTTGCAGTAATTTATTTGTAAACTTAAGCTAAGCCCTCCAAAAATACAACTTCTCCCGCACAAAACAAGCCTCCATACAACTGTGTCACATAAAACATAAAAAAGTTACAATCACTGAAACACAAGGAGGCAAATTAAGGGTGACATGGAAACGCATTAATAGCGTAGAATAAGCCTGAATGTATGGACCTGTTCTACTGTGGGTCATAGATTTGGAGCTTTCTAGCTCGAAAACAACTCAGGCTCAGGTAAACCCCTTGTAACTTGGTCTGGCTGTTTCAGCAGTAAATCACCTGGTTCTGCCGTCCTTCAGTCATAAATGTGTAGAATCATACGGCTGTGGTGCGACGCCCCCAGGAAACCCCAGCATCATAGGAGCTTTACAAAGTGCTGCGGGCGCCCAATACTGTGCCTAATTTTGGAGTGTGCCTGCTCATACATCAAGACAACAGGGCTCAGTTTTTGGGCTGAAAGGACACCAGAATACTGGCGCAGACCTGCACATACATGTCGCTTTAAGTACTTTTCAGTCCTTTGGCTTAAAGGGAATATTTCGTCAACATTTTTTTTTTTTACTTAGTAAATCAAGACCCTGATCCATATGCTTTTCTTCTCAGTCGTTTTTTATTTCCTGATTGTAGATTTCTCTATTCAGTCTTCTATATATGATTGTGGGGAAGACATTCTTGCTTGCACTGCTTTAACAGCAGTCAGAGAGATATTTTACAGCAGCTTCATGCCCATAGGATTCTTAAGACAGTTTCTGTCCCATAGACTTGTATAGGAGAGTTTTCACTGTGAATGGAGAGGAGAGGGGGAGCTGTGACATCTCCTCTCGTGACTGGTGGACTCGGTACTATCTGTTCACAATGGTGTCTCCTTGCAGTTTGACCCTCTTTGTGCTGATAATGAGCACACTGCTGAAAAGCTCTCTAAACAGAGCAGGAAGTGTCAGACGATTATTAGGCCTAGTGGCCAAAGTGAAAACTGCAGGACTTAAGAATTATTAAAAAATATTGAAAGTGATCTGGAAAATTTAAAAAAAAACATAATCAAAAATTCCTACAAAATGTGTTTAACATAAAAATGTGAATAAAAAATAAGTAATTTTTTGATGACACATTCCCTTTAAGGGGTTGATCAAACATATAGGGTATGTTCACACTGTGTATTTATGGCGCGTACAGTACGCACCGCAATACGGCGGGTGTTTTGGGAGTCACTCCCAAAGTGTGTGTGTGTGTGTGGGGGGGGGACGTCAGACCGTTGGCCCCATTGACATGCATTACTCGTGGCGCGTAATCGCCACGAGTAATTTACATGTCACTTATCTCCCTGTGCGTAGAATACATTCGTATTGTTTGCATGGGGGGACGAGGCGTAATCCATAGTTCTCTATGAGAGCTATGAATTACCGAAACTGCCACATATAACGGGCAATTCGAGGCAAAATGGCGCCATAATAAGCCGTGTGAACATACCCTTATGCCCTTAAGTGAATCTCCTGGTGGCTCAATAAAAATCGTTTACCCTCTTTCGTTGCGTCAAGACGCTGCATCTTTCTGGTCTCCTGTTTTTTTGTTCTATTTCCCAACGGAGACGTCACCGTTACAACCGCTGATTGGCCGCTCCCTTACATCACGGTTTAAAGCTGTTCACTTCCGATTGTTAATGCAACGGAGCGGCCAATCAGCAGTTGTAACGGTGACGTCTCCGTTGGGAAATAGAAGAAAAAAACAGAAGACCGGAGGGACTCGGCGCTGGAAAGGCGGAAGCTGTGTATAGGCTTGTTCTTTATTGGGCCACCAAGAGCTTCCTAATTAATTTTTTAGAGAAGCTGGACAACCCCTTGTCTGAAAACCTATGGCTTTGAGCTTTAAAATACAAAAATAAACTGCACCCTCCTCTTCCTGCGCCGGAGGAGCTCTGGTATTTCCACTAGTCACTCAGCTGTGACGTCCCATTTATTGCTTACGTAAATGAGAAAGTTTATTTTTGTATTATTTTTTAAATTTTTGAAACTGTTTTTAACTTATTTTTTACATGTTAATTTTAGGGGACTTAAACATGCAGTCGTTTGATCGCTTATACCGCTGTTGTACGGCAATGTACTGATTGTATTAATCTCCTATTACACCTTGCCTTTGACCTGTAATAGGAGCACAAACATGGCAGCAACAGAGGCCTTCATTAGGCTTCCTGCTGCCATGGCAGCTACATGGCACCTGCTATCACATGGTGACGTGTGGGAAGGCTATGGTGGCTGCAACTGACCACAGACCAATAGACACAGACAAGCAAAAGGGTAACAATGTTTTGAACTTGTGACTCCACATCTCCGCATCCACAACAGCTTTGAATGTGAGACGCCAATCATTTTATAGACAATCATTTTGGCTCTCATACATAACTCTGACCTGCAGCTATTTCTCATCTGCTTATTTCTGCAGGTTCTTGTCATGTAACTGCATTGTTACTGTTTTGCTCCTAAAAATTCAAATTAGAATTTTTAGTATTTTGTAAATACCCCTTTGGCTTTCAGCTCTGCCTTAATCCTTCTGGGCTCTGGATCAGATTCAAGCAGGTCTCGACAAAGATCTGATTCCCGGTCTCTTCTACACGTTGGATTGGGTTGAGGTCTGGGGATTGTGGAGGCAACAGCAACTCTACTTCATTGTCATTGACCCCTTCCTTCTCCAACCTTGACGTCTGCTTCAGGTCGTTGTCCTGCTGGACACTATGTTGTCCTGTCAAACCCATAGTACTCAAGTGTATGAAGTTACTCCTTACATATAGCTCTGCATTGAGGCCACCATCGATCTTGGTCAAGTATCCAACATTTTTGGGTTTGACCCCTCCCCATATCCTCAGGCTTCCTCCCCCGAACCGAATGGTTTCTTCATTTTCTCGCTCTGTTTGCCCCTTTTCCCTTGATTCTTCCCATACCCCCCATCAGAGCCGGGTCTATTGACTTTCATCTCTCGCTTCGTTCGCCCCTTCTCCCTTGATTCTTTCCATTCCCCCCATCAGAGCCCGGTCTATTGACTTTCATCTCTCGCTCCATTCGCCCCTTCTCCCTTGATTCTTCCCATTCCCCCCATCAGAGCCCGGTCTATTGACTTTCATCTCTCGCTCCGTTCGCCCCTTCTCCCTTGATTCTTCCCATTCCCCCCATCAGAGCCCGGTCTATTGACTTTCATCTCTCGCTCCGTTCACCCCTTCTTCCTTGGTTCTTCCCATTCCCCCCCATCAGAGCCCGGTCTATTGACTTTCATCTCTCGCTCGGTTCGCCCCTTCTCCCTTGGTTCTTCCCATTCCCCCCATCAGAGCCTGGTCTATTGACTTTCATCTCTCGCTCCGTTCGCCCCTTCTCCCTTGGTTCTTCCCATTCCCCCATCAGAGCCCGGTCTATTGACTTCCATCTCTTGCTCCGTTCGCCCCTTCTCCCTTGGTTCTTCCCATTTCTCCCATCAGAGCCCGGTCTATTGACTTTCATCTCTCGCTCCATTCACCCCTTCTCCCTTGGTTCTTCCCATTCCCCCCCATCAGAGCCCGGTCTATTGACTTTCATCTCTCGCTCCATTCGCCCCTTCTCCCTTGGTTCTTCCCATTCCCCCATCAGAGCCCGGTCTATTGACTTTCATCTCTCGCTCCGTTCGCCCCTTCTCCCTTGATTCTTCCCATTCCCCCCATCAGAGCCCAGTCTATTGACTTTCATCTCTCGCTCCATTCGCCACTTCTCCCTTGGTTCTTCCCATTCCCCCATCAGAGCCGGTCTATTGACTTTCATCTCTCGCTCCGTTCGCCCCTTCTCCCTTGGTTCTTCCCATTCCCCCCATCAGAGCCCAGTCTATTGACTTTCATCTCTCGCTCCGTTCGCCCCTTCTCCCTTGGTTCTTCCCATTCCCCCCATCAGAGCCCGGTCTATTGACTTTCATCTCTCGCTCCTTTCACCCCTTCTCCCTTGATTCTTCCCATTCCCCCTCATCAGAGCCCAGTCTATTGAGTTCCATCTCTCGCTCCATTCATCCCTCCTCCCTTGGTTCTTCCCAGTCCCCCCCATCAGAGCCCGGTCGATTGACTTTCATCTCTGGCTCCGTTGTCCCCTTCTCCCTTGGTTCTTCCCATTCCCCCCCCATCAGAGCCCGGTCTATTGACTTTCATCTCTCGCTCTGTTCGCCCCTTCTCCCTTGGTTCTTCCCATTCCCCCCCATCAGAGCCCGGTCTATTGACTTTCATCTCTCGCTCCGTTCACCCCTTCTCCCTTGGTTCTTCCCATTCCCCCCATCAGAGCCTGGTCTATTGACTTTCATCTCTCGCTCCGTTCACCCCTTCTCCCTTGGTTCTTCCCATTCCCCCCATCAGAGCCCGGTCTATTGACTTTCATCTCTCGCTCCGTTCTTCCCATTCCCCCCATCAGAGCCCGGTCTATTGACTTTCATCTCTCGCCCCTTCTCCCTTGATTCTTCCCATTCCCCCTTAAGAGTCCGGTCTATTGACTTTCATCTCTCGCTCCGTTCTCCTCTTCTCCCTTGGTTCTTCCATTCCCCCATCAGAGCCCAGTCTATTGACTTTCATCTCTCGCTCCGTTCACCCCTTCTCCCTTGGTTCTTCCCATTCCCCCCATCAGAGCCCGGTCTATTGACTTTCATCTCTCGCTCCATTCCCCCCTTCTCCTTGATTCTTTTCCCATTCCCCCCATCAGAGCTCGGTCTATTGACTTTCATCTCTTGCTCCGTTCACCCCTTCTCCCTTGGTTCTTCCCATTTCTCCCATCAGAGCCCGGTCTTTTGACTTCCATCTCTCGCTCCGTTCGCCCCTTCTTCCTTGGTTCTTCCCATTCCCCCCATCAGATCCGGTCTATTGACTTTCATCTCTCGCTCCGTTCGCCCCTTCTCCCTTGGTTCTTCCCATTCCCCCCATCAGAGCCCGGTCTATTGACTTTCATCTCTCGCTCCGTTCGCCCCCTTCTCCCTTGGTTCTTCCCATTCCCCCCATCAGAGCCCGGTCTATTGACTTTCATCTCTCGCCCCTTCTCACTTGATTCTTCCCATTCCCCCCATCAGAGCCCGATCTATTGACTTTCATCTCTCGCTCCATTCATCCCTCCTCCCTTGGTTCTCCCCATTCCCCCCCATCAGAGCCCGGTCTATTGACTTTCATCTCTTGCTCCGTTCGCCCCTTCTCCCTTGGTTCTTTCCCATTCCCCCCCACAGAGCCCCGGGCTATTGACTTTCATCTCTTGCTCTGTTCGCCCCCTTCTCCCTTGGTTCTTCCCATTCCCCCCCATCAGAGCTCGGTCTATTGACTTTCATCTCTCGCTCCGTTCACCCCTTCTCCCTTGGTTCTTCCCAATTCCCCCCATCAGAGCCTGGTCTATTGACTTTCACCTCTCGCTTCCGTTCGCCCCCTCTCCCCTTTGGTTTCTTCCCATTCCTCCCATCAGAGCCCAGTCTATTGACTTTCATCTCTCGCTCCATTCTTCCCATTCCTCCCATCAGAGCCAAGTCTATTGACTTTTATCTCTCGCCCCTTCTCCCTTGATTCTTCCCATTCCCCCCATCAGAGCCCAGTCTATTGACTTTCATCTCTCACTCCGTTCGCCCCCTTCTCCCTTGGTTCTTCCCATTCCCCCCATCAGAGCCCAGTCTATTGACTTTCATCTCTCGCTCCGTTCTCCCCTCTTCTCCCTTGGTTCTTCCCATTCCCCCCAGCAGAGCCCGGTCGATTGACTTTCATCTCTCGCTCCATTCCCCCCTTCTTCCTTGATTCTTCCCATTCCCCCCATCAGAGCCGGTCTATTGACTTTCATCTCTCGCTCCATTCACCCCTTCTCCCTTGGTTCTTCCCATTCCTCCCATCAGAGCCCGGTCTATTGACTTCCATCTCTCGCTCCGTTCGCCCCTTCTCTCTTGGTTCTTCCCATTCCCCCCATCAGAGCCCGGTCTATTGACTTTCATCTCTCGCTCCGTTCGCCCCTTCTCCCTTGGTTCTTCCCATTCCCCCCATCAGAGCCCGGTCTATTGACTTTCATCTCTCGCTCCATTCGCCCCTTCTCCCTTGGTTCTTCCCATTCCCCCCATCAGAGCCCGGTCTATTGACTTTCATCTCTTTGCTCCAAATCCCCCATTTTCAAACTTCCACTTTTCATACTTTTTTGCAAACTCGAGTCAAAGCTTCTTATGACAGGATTGAAGTTTAGGCTTGCTCACCTTTTTCGTGCCATCATTTCAGACCTGTGTAATGCGCCCGGTGCTTGTAATATGGAATATATAACTTTTGTTCCCATCCACAACACTTGCATGGACATCTCTGATCTCAGTACAGCTTCATGCTCCTATTTCCTTTTCAGTCTGTGGGTGGTTCAACAGCTTCTAGCTCCCGCTTCCTATTCAGGCTGTGGGCAGTTCAGCTGGAAGCACCCATGCAACCCCAAACCATGACACTCCCACCACCATGCTTGACTGTAGGCAGACATATGTCACGGCGCACGTTCCCGCAGTGGAGCAGCAAGGCACTCTGGACAGTCGACACACCCAGAGAGAGGCCGGGCTGATGAGCTTAGGAGTGACAGCTCGGCTCCTAATCAGGTCAGAGAGTGTGTCGCACTGGCCAATGGGAGGGCCTGGAGGCTGCACCGATCGTCTGCTGGGACGGGCTCCGGGCTCCTTATTTAACCCTAGAACGCATGACGTTAAAAATATACATATTAACGTCATGGGGGCCTTTTAGGCCCCCATGCACATAATGTAGAGAAACACACTTAAATAACTTTAACAAGTTTATTTCAAAATTGCTCAATAAAATATGAATAGTGGACAACATTTTAATTTATAGTTTTTCACAGAAAACACCCAAAAATCTTTTTTTTCCCAAATTTCACGCAAAGACATGAAAACACACAAAAATGCATGGAAATCTATAGCAAACTAGCTGCAGCTACATTTTTATTCTAACTTTCTTTTCTATTATATTAGTCTTCCAAACAATTATGACATGTTATTTTTTCAGAAGAGTGTTCTTTGCAAACAGTTTCCTTAAAAGTGGAACAATATCGCTCAGTTTTCTATGTTTCTTGGACACATGAAACAACGCTTTCGTTTTCTTTCTCCTGGCTCTGGACTAATCTGAAACTGTACGCCACACCATTTCATTGCTTCTTTAGTTTGCTTTGGCAAGCATTTCAAGTCGCTTCGCTCTATCATGTGAGGCATTACAAGTTCATGACAAAGGTCCTTGAAGAGTAAGCGTCTCCTGTTCTTCCTCTGTGCATGAAATTCCGGATGAGTTTCTGTATAAATAATGAATGAATTTAGGGCTGCTACATCAAGCATATTTGAAAATAGTACTACAGGCCATCGTTTTGTTTGCCTCTTACAAAAATATTCTCCCACCAGCTCATCCATTTTATCTACACCTCCTTTTGTTGCATTGTAATGCAGGATGATTTCTGGTTTAAATTTTTGGTTATTGCTGTCAACACTGCAATCGTGATGCATGGTACTGAGTAAAATTCCAAGCAGCAGAGAAGAAGTGATACAGCAGTACCAAATGTAAAATCCAATCTTCTTTATTCGCAATTCTTAAAAACCAGGTAACCAAAACATAACACAGCCACAAAGAACCCTCTGTCAGCGGAGCCGACGCGTTTCAGGTTAACAGATCACCCTTAATCATGGCATACTGAGCGCACCACACAGACTGATATATATACTACAACAAATGCAGTAATTAACCGCTCACCTGTCTTCAGCCATCCACGCCATCATGCACCTATAACGCCAAAATTATGTTTAAGTTACCTGGTTTTTAAGAATTGCGAATAAAGAAGATTAGATTTTACATTTGGTACCGCTGTATCACTTCTTCTCTGCTGCTTGGGACGCTTTACGGTTGGCTCTGACCGGGATACCTGCGGAGGCCACTGCGATTTGGGGTAAGCTGGTCCATTCTTGCATTTTGTGCCACTGAGTAAAATTACAGATTTCTCCTTCTTCGCCTTGTAAGATACCAAAGTCGCTTTGTTATTGAATCCAAAGACACTCTCATAAAGTGCTCTGCTACGATGTGTGTTTGAGTGCTGCTGGAATTTCTCGTCTGTTTTGCTTTATAGTACCAACAAGTGTAATAGCTTTTGCAAGCAGAAAACTGCCTAGTTCAACATTGGTGAAATAATTGTCCATGGTGATGTTTCTACCTGAATTCAATACTGGAACAGCAAGAGTTTTGACTATTTAAGCCCACAGATCCTTCTGTACTTTTGCACCAACCTCTTTGCCACAGTAGATTACGCCATTTATGCCATAATAATTTGCAGAATCACACATCCAGAAGATTTTTATTCCGTACTTGACTGGCTTGCTGGGCATGTATTGTATGAATTTGCAGCGTCCTCTGAATGGTACAAGTTGCTCATCTACAGTAACATTCGTACTAGGATTGTAAAGTTTTGTGCAATTTTTGATAAATATGTTCCAGATATAACTGATAGGGGCTAATTTGTCTGTTTCAAACCTCGCTGCACGAGTTCGCTTATCATCAAAGCGAATGATTCTTCTAATTTCCTCATATCTGCCCACTGACATTGTCGCCTTATAGTGTGGATCAGAAAGTGGGTCCAGAAATAATTCTCGTATTGGGACATACGATTTTTGACTCCCTGCCAGCAGGAAAAGTCCAATATATGCATAAAGTTCCTCTTTTGAGATATTTTTCCAGGACTTATTTTTTGCAGAAGCGATACGTCTTCCTTATAGGTTTGAACAATAATAAGGACCTCTTCCTGCAATATTGTCAGAAAAATAAGTACAGAAAACAACTTTATGGGTAATCAAACAGGGACTTCCCACAGCTCCTTGAGCCTGTCTCACAATATTGTGTATTGGAGTATGTCCGACTAATGTAGGATTACTGTCCCAAAAAACATTCGTTTTGGATGTTCTACTTATCACTTCTTGAGGATCCACTAGATTCACTTCTTCATCATCAGAAGAATCACTGGATGAGGATGTTTGATTAGCTGGTGGCAGATATTCTTCATCAGACAAAGATAGTTCACTTTCATCATCGCTTTGAAACATAATCGCTTCAATCTCTTGGTCAGTCAGACACTTGGAGGAAGACTGTGCCTTTGCTGACTAGATGTTAGAAAATGAAACAGATTCCTCTCAACAGCTTATCTTATCACAGGTCCTTCAGCAATTAGCTCACAGTGTATACTGTCCTCAGTACTCTATATACACAGCTCATTACTGTGTTCAGAGGACCTGAGGTGATGTCATGGCCTTATCACTCCCTCCAAAAATCACATGACATCCTCACATTATTATCCACACCCTGGCCCCTCCACCAGCATTACTGAGTACAAATAAAGTAAATTGAGACACAAACACTTCTGAGAACATGATAAAAACAGCGGGGGCCTAAAAGGCCCCCAATTTGTACAGATGTAGTTTTCACCAAACAAGCATTGTTACACCATAATGCCTATGAAAAAAAATTATATGAACAACTGGATATTATCAACAATGACATACTTGAGGAATACCTGGAGTTTTCCTAAAAGGCCCCCAATATGCGTTCTAGGGTTAAACTCACTAATTTCTGTCTGTTGTTGTCTGAGAAAGGTTATCCCTTGTGCTCCCTGTGTATTCCTGTTTCTGCTTGTTCCTCCTGTGTTCCTGACTTTGGCTTTCTCCTTGACTACGTTTTTTGTCCTCCGTTTTTGTACTGCGTTACCTCCTGTGTTTACCGTTACTCTCCTGGTTTGCGATTTGTGGCTTTGGCGTACTCGACCGTTACCGACCCGGACTGTCTGACTCTGCGTTTCCTTGACGGCCCTGTACTTAGCAGCATAGGGACTGTCGTTCAGTTGGGGTCTGCCATCTAGGGCAGTACGCCAAGTAGGCAGGGACAGTGGGCTGGGTGGCAGTCAGGGCCCACTGCACCTCCTCTGACGTTACTTTTTCTCAGACCATACATTACTGCTCCCCAGGTACCATGAACCCCATGACGCACTGTGGATCAGATGCGGGGACTTACCCAGTTGGCCCTAAGACCGGCGCTGAGGGACAGCAGCAGAGACCCCCACTTCCCCCAGGGTGGGAGCCCTCCGGAAATCATTTTCCCCCCTTTTGTGGAACCCCCCATCCAGTTACCCGAAAATTTTTTTGGGGGACAAAAGGCCTTCTGACTTTCGGGGAAGGAGGGGCTGTATTTTTACTCCACCCACGTCCCTCTGGTAATGAGGAAAAGGGTGGGAATTGTCATTCCCTTCTCCAAGGGTCCCCCCCAGGAGTGGGCTTTCTCACTACCCCCTGACTTCCGGAAATTGTCTTCTGTAAAAATTTTTTGTCTCGTTTGGGACTTCTCTTCATGACCCGATAGGGAGGCGGAGCTGAACCAGCTCCCACCTTAAGCAGGGTAAAAGGGCTTAGAGGAATATCCTCTGAATTTCGCCGTGGTGGTTTTTCCCTCAGGGGGGAACACCCCAGGGGCCATTCAAATGGGATTTTGGGGAACATTTTAAGGACATGTTTTGTGGCTTATCCTTTCCCCGGGGTCTCTAAATGTCTATCCCTTTGGCAGTTTGGCTAGACAACGTTTAAAGGGGGAGACTCGGGAGCAACCCTTTCTCCATTGCCCCGCCTTACTCCACTCTTCCTTCTGCCACCATCCCAGAACCTGCGAGTTTTTTTGGGGGGATACCCCCTAGGACCCAAAACGGTTAGGCCCCTTCAGCGGGTGCTGCCAATGACCGCAGGGCCTCACGTCGCACCCCCGGGAAATGGCTTCTATTGTGGCGGCGAAAGCTCACATCCGTGAGGTCCCATAAAGGAACCCTGGGCCGGAAAAATTCAGCGCCTAGGGGACTCCGGGGGAAAGGCACCCAGCGAACAGGGATTCCCTATGGTCAAAAAAGTTGTTGCTGCCATAAAAAATTTTTATATTTTTTCTATTTTAATCTGGAAGACTTTTTTTTTGATTCAGGATCACTTCCAATTTTGGACGCTTTTATTTACTAAAAAGGGGTCTGGGCCTTCCCGGGGGCCTCTGTTGGGACCTATTGGGGTCGTGGCTATTGATTTCTACCCCGGGCTAGGGCAATATTCAGTAGCACCCCGAACTTTAGGGCTACTTGGGTCTATGCATAAAGAGAAATGTATACTTTTATCATGGGGGCTTACCCCTGATGTGTTGGGGGTTGCCCTGGCTTCAGAAAACCAAAACCTGTTATTTTATTGGGAGCGGGGAATTAATCGGTGGGGAAAAGCAGTGTTTTACAAATGTCCCCTAGGTTCTGGGGTAATGCGGAATAACAGATTCCCGCCTTTTTTCTGAATTTTTTCTGAGGGGTTTTTTTAAACCCCCCCTGAGAGTTTAAACCCCCCCAAGGGCCTATGACTTGTGCCATCGAACTGTTCCGGGGTAAATTTTCCTAAAGGCAGGGTATATAACTTGTCAGGGCCAGAAGAACCGCTATGAAGCAATACATTCAAGAGTCACTGAAGGTCCAAACCGGCCCTCAGTGTCCCCCCATTGGGGGGAGGCTTCTTGTTTGTTAAGAAAAAAGAGGGAAGTCTCCGCCCATGCATTGTTTATCGTAGCTCAATAAAATAATGGTAAAAATCAATCCCCTTACCATTGGATTCCGACTGTTTAAAAAATCCAGGGGAAAAAAAATGGTTTTCCCAAAAGCTTCCCCCTAAAGGGCTTAAACTTTTTCATATAAAATAAGGAAGATGATTTAAAACCCCGCATTTAAACCCCCGGGGGGGCCAATTTAAAATCTGGTTATCCCTTTTGGGTTGTAACGCCCCCCGCATCTTCCAGAACCTGGAAAAAATTTTTCAGAGAACCCTTTGGGTCGTATATGGTCTTTTATCTGGATGACATTTTAATTTTTTCACAGACTGGGCCGCACATGTTTAAACATGTCGACAGGTTTTGCAAATCCTAAAGGGATAATAGGTTAATTGTCAAACTTGAAAATGTGTTTTGGGGGTTTCAGAAGCTCCCTTTTCCGGGGAATATTTTTTGACTCCTAACTCTTTTCGTATGGATCCCGGGAAGGGTTAGGCGATTCTCATTGGGTTCGCCTTCCCCCCAAAAAGCCTTACAGCGGTTCTAGGCTTTGCTAACAAATAACAAAAATTTATCCGAAATGTTTCTGTTCTCGTCGGCCACTGACTGATATGACTAAAAAGGGGGTTAATATCAGTAATTGGCCCCGGGAGGCCAGACTTTCAAAAGGCTTAAGCGTTTTTTTGTCACAGGGCCCCAGTATTGGTTAAAAAGCCGATAAACCCAAACCCTTTTTGTCGTTGAGGGTCGAAGCTTTTGATTTTCGGAGCAGGGGCATCCGTCTCGGGGGTCGGGCCCTCTGAAAAAACTCCGGCCGGGGCTTTCTTTTTCCGAAAATTTCCCTCGCCAAAGGGGGAAATTATTTTTGGGAAGGGGGAAATTTTGTTGGCTATTAAGTGGGCCTTAAAGGGAAATGGCCCACTTCCTGGGGGGGTTTGCCCCAACACCAAGCACGGTTCTTACGGGATCATAAAAACCTGACCTTTCTAAGAACGCAAAAGGGGTTAAAACCCCCCAAGGCTCGCTGGGGCATTTTCTTTACTCGCTTTAAAAATTTTTGATAAACCTACAGGACTAAAAATTTAAACTACGCGTTTCTAGAAGCTTTTTGCCAGTCACCACCCAGGGAGGTCCAGTACCTATATTCCCCAAAGGAGATGATTGCTTCACCATGCCCCCATTTACCCACTGAGTTTTTAAAAACCCCCCAGGACATAGACCCTGCTAATTTTGTCCTGCTTCTAGATCTTTGTCCCCCCTCAGTTTTTGGCTACGGGTTTGGGAAAGAATTACACATTCTGTGTCACCCGGGCAACCCGCTATAAAAAGGGTATCTCTCGCAAATACTGGGGGTCTTCTTTTTCTGATGTGGAGGCCACGTGGCAGCGGCACAAATTTCTCGGTAAAGTTCCCCAACCGTCCTCCTGGGGAAAATTGTCTCCCCCATACCCGAGCAAACCCTGGACCCACATCTCCATGGACTTTATGACCGACTCCTACCTCGAGGGAAGACGGGCATTTGGGTGGTGGGGGATCGTTTTTAGTAAATGTGTAATTTGTTCCCACAAGAGGTTTTTCTGTCCCCCAAGAACTGCCAGCTTTTTTCGTTTTAAAAACATTTTTGAAACTACTGGGGACCCGAAAAAATTTTTTCGACCAAGGGGGTCCAATTTGTTTCCTTTTTTCTGGGGAAACCTCTGTAAAATGCCTGGGTACACCCTGTCCTTCTCCTGCTTTTTCCCCCCTAGACCAATAGGGAGACGGAGAGGGTGAACCCAAACTGTGACACAAAAACTGCGTTGTTTTGGTCTCTGACAAGGCGGAAAATTGGGTTTAAAACTTCCTTTATGGAATTCCGATTAATATTTAGGAAATACTCATCTGAGGTCTCTCCGTCCTTTTTTTGAACATGGTTTTTCACCAGACATCATCTTTTTTCCAGGCACGTCCTTTACAATTTGGGGGGGATGCGATTCTTTCACAGTCGGGCCCAAGTCAGAAGAACTTGGGCAACCCCAAGCATCCAAAAAAAAAAAGAGGACAAAAACGCCTTTTCTCCAGTGGCTTTTCCGTGGGGGAAAAATTTGGGCGCTACCCGAAAACTTCACCTAAAAGATCTTGTGGTAAATTAGCTCCACAATTTGTGGGTCCTTATGTGGTGCAGGAAGTGGGAACCCGGTGGGGATACTTCTTAAATTACCTCCCTCCCCTGGTTCATAAACGTTTTTTCACCACACTGTTAAAGAGGACATTCCTCTCCCCAAATTCACCTTCGATACCCCCTCCTCCGTTAGTGTAAGGGTCATTTGGAATAGAATGGCCCGCATCGTAACTCCCTGTAAGTCAAAGGGCCTTACATTTTTTTTCCACTTTTAAAGTTTTGGTCCAGGAAGGTCGTGGGTTTTTCCGGGCCAGGGTTCACCCACGCTGAATCTCTGATCAGGGAATTCCACGTCTCTAAAAAAACCCCGGGCAAAAACCAAACCGGGAAAGGATCCATGCCCCCCCTAAAAGGGGGGTGTGTCACGGGGACCTTTTCCGCCGTGGAGCAGCAAGGCATGGTAGGGGTTAATCCCCTGGCAGTCGACACACCCGGGAGAGGCCGGGCCGAAGACTTAGGAGTGACAGCTCGGGTCCCAAAAACAGGTCAAGGGTTGCGCACTTTCTAAGGGGAGGGTCCGGAGGGCCGCCCAAACTCTACGGGGGGCCCCGGGGGTCCTTATTTTAATTTCTTCTGTTGTTGCCTGAGAAAGGTTACCATTGTGCTCCCTGTGTTTCCCTGTTTTTCCCCCCTTTTCCTCCCTTTTTCCTACTTCGCTTGCTCCTCTTCACGAACTAGTGGATACAGCTGGAATCCAAAGGCGAGGACTGGGTTGGGGAAAACAGTGAAGGGAAATAGAGACGGAAAACCCGGAGGCAGCAGAGAAGGGGACGGATCCAGGCAAGGTCGCAGGGGCACAGTAGATGGTCTAGGTATGAGAGGTTTGCAGGGGAAACCCCAAAAGAGAGGAAATAACGGGTAGGTAATTCCAGGGTAGAGGACTGCAAAACAGCAGGAGCTTAAAAAAACAATATCAAGCAATGACATCAGGCTTAGGGTTTTTTATAGGAAAACCCGGAACAGGAAACAGGAAACAAATGGCAACCAGCGAGACAACGACCACCATCTTTGGCTTAGGGCAAACTTAAGGGGAAAACCAACAAATTTA